>UCOK01008870.1:0-44502 GCA_900474325.1 Synergus umbraculus
AATTTCAACAGACAAGAGAAAATACCGTGAATAGCCTCAATTTCGAACTATGTGATCGATAGCTAGTATGGACATGCTTTAAGCAAATTTCAACGTAAATTCGTGACCCTGACGTGCATCGAATTTTTCAAGACTGACTTTTGTAGAAATGATTAAAAATAGAGCTACAATTTTGTGATAAATTGCTTATAATTTATGTAAAATTTAAAGAAAAATAAAAAGAACTATAAAATATATGAGGTAACAAATAATTGTATGCAATTCAGCCTAGACATGACCTACACGACTGCCAACAAAAAGCTGGCAGCTTTTAGATGCTCTAAGTTGCGACAACATGCTTTTGTCAGTTCTCTCTAATCGATTAACCCTGACAAAGTGTATACTATATTTAAATCTTTTCATCTCTAATTCCTTAAAGATGTTTAATTGTACAAAAAACTGCGAAACTATTTTCATTTTTAAAAAGTATTATTCAAAAATTAATTTCAAGCTGTCTTTAGTTGCTTTAAATTAAAACCAAATTTCTATAATTTTTTAATTAATGAAAACATCAGGAGAAAAAGGGTAAGTTTCGTACGAAAATATAAGGGAATAATAATGGACTGAATTCTTTTATATAAAAATAATACTGCTACTATCACTACTGGTATAGAATTCAATTTAAATGCCTTTTTAAAAAAAGTTAAATTTTCAATCAAAAAGATGGATTTTCAATTAAATATTTAAATTTTCGACAAAAAATAAACATTTGAATATTCAAAGAGTTTTCTTATACGAATTTATTGATCGAATCAAATTTAAGAGAAAATGCTAATAAAGGAGGGGAAAAAATATGACCCTGTTTTATATAAATAATAATAATAATGTAATCTTTACATTGCTTTGTTTTACTTGATGCGCCATCTGTTATTGAAGCAGCGAATGATGTTTTTCACATAGATAAGGGCGACTTTCTCATAAATTAAGCAAAATAAAAAAGGAAATAAACCCTAATTAATTATTCTAACAGCGATTCAATAACTATAATTTTTAAACTTTCAATTTCAATCTATAAGACTTTCATTGTCTTAGCGTTAAATTTGCTCAATTTTGAGTTTTCTACATTTTTAATGGAATAATATTTAAAATATTTCAAATTTTGTTTTCTAAAATTCTAAGTAGGGGATGAAACGAAACCAAAATCGAATAAAATTAATTGTTCAAATTTTATATAATTAAAACCAAATTAGAGAGAAACTTTAGTGACGAAAATGTAAAAACACTGATCATTGTTCTTTGTTCTGCAATTGGTGCTTTGAAGCCCATAAAGACGATTCCATGTTTCTAAATTTACTCTCCCTAGCTGTTTGTCATTGTTCCACTTTCCTACACCCTTGAAGAAGAAAAGCTCAAAGAAGACCATAAATAAATCTACCTTCAAAAATGCAAAAGAAACGTTGAGACGATTATTTGAGTAAAATAAGTCTCAATTTCAGCAGACGAGAGAAAATACCGTGAATAAGCCTTAATTTAGAGCTATGTAATCGATAGCTAGTATGGACATGCTTTAAGCAAGTTTTATCGCGAATTCGTGACCCTGATGTACATCGAATTCTTCAAGACTGGATTTTATAGAAATGATGACTCATTACTCGTTGACTTAAGTTGAGAGAGTACCTTCAACATCTCAATTTTTCCAATTTTCGAACTAAATATGTAATCCTCTTCAATCGTAACCGGATTTGATTGAAACCGCAAATACTACTTCGTAACTATACTATGAATGGGATCTTAAAAGGTTTCAATCAAAAGAATCCAGAGAAACCTGAGATTTATTATCAAACTAATTTTAGATAAATTGCACAACTTGTAATATTTACTTTCGTTTTATGAGATTCATAAAAACTAATATTAAAAGAAATCATAGAAATATGAAAAAATATCTTAGATTTTCAAGTTTAGTTTCTAATTTTACTTCGACCGACTCGTTGAGTAACTTATTATACTGCTAGTGAATTATTTATAGCAAAGAATTGGCTGTCTAGGCTTAAATATAAAGATGTGTTACATTGATCTGAATGTTATATGTACCGAGATTTTAGTTTCAAAATTGTGAATTCAGCCAAAGATCTTGTTTCAATTCTTTGAAAAATAAGCACAGTGTTCATGAAACGATCAAGCAATTAATGATATACATTATTCACCATAAAATGAATGCACCCAAACTTCTTGACAAAAGATTTAGGTTTAAATATTTTTATGATATTTTCACGTTTTGTAAGTGGAAAAAGAATACTGAATATGAACTAAGTTTATAAAATCTCGTTACATCTTTCAACGAGAGTTTTTCTAACTTTGTCGACGATCGAGCAACTCCTGCAGAGGAGGCTGAGTTGAAAACGCATTAAGAAGAAGATAACCGAGAACCAGGAGGCCTGGCTCAACCATTTGAGCAATTTATATTTAGATGTACACATTTTGCGATCTATGGCTGTAACACTGGTAATGTAGTCTCGGGTCAAAGACACGTGAGTGTCTATTTATGAATTTTACTTCAATTTTACTTTTATTATTCATAAAATAAAAAGGAGAAGAAAAAAAAACGATCGCAAGAGAACGAAGAGTTGATAAAAATGTTTCAAAAGATGCAAAAAGATTTCATGAACAAATGTGCACTAGATTTTAAGAGTTATCAACACTTTGCACGAGAATAAATTCTTATTTTCGAAAATATAGGTATTACAGTATTATTTGTGGTATTATACTATTGACTTTTTTCTGACGCATGCAGTCTAAGGCAGAAAGTCTAAAAATTAATGAAGAAGCATTCTGGCGTGTTATAATAATCTTTATCGATTAAACTAAAAATGTTGACGGCCGGAAGTCTCTTCTGACAAGTGAACAATACGCTATTGCCTTTCTTTATTAATTATTTTATTACGTATCAACTTTCATGAAATAAGATATTAAAACAATTACAATCAATTGCCAAATATTAAAAAGTGAATTTCTGTATTCGTATGGCAAATTTACTACAAGAAAAAAAGGAAAAAATATAATAAAATTAATACGCGAAATGATTAAAACATGACCATTATCACTGTCAACATACAAATTCATATTCATCAGTACAATTCGCGAACACCCATCTTTGAAGAGATGAGAGTTCAAAGATCTGCATTCCTAGGCACTGTACGAGAATAGTCGCAGCTTTATTTACTCGACTCTAAATTACCAATGCGCTGTGCACAGAAACAAAGACAGAGGACTTACAATAAAGCTGACAAGATTAATTATTCAGAAAATGAATTCTAGTACTGTTAATTACTGCCAAAATAGTTTTAGATCTACTCATAATTCAAGTCCATGCAGAGCAGCAGAATACATTTAAACAATAACAATATAAATCAATCTGTCATTTGTACAAAATCGACTTCAAAGTTTCTATTTATGAATAATTAACGGAGGAGTTGATCACTCTTGAAATTTGGTGTACATGAAATCTCTTACAAACATTTAAAATCTTTTGATATTACATTAAAATTTCTATTATTTTCATTTTTAAGGGATTGCGAATGGTAATATGCAACATTGCAAAAACTACGAATAAATTTTTATGCCCCCACCCTCCCTGGAGGCAATAACTCAGGTTAGCTATTCGGGACCGACATAGACCGTGTAAAGAATCGATCAGCAATGGAATCATCGGTAAGAATGAGAACACACCCACATTCGAACATATGTAAACGATATGTTGCTTGTGTACAAAACTCTAATCGGAGGCCGCAAACTATCAATTTCCGTTTTAAATTACTAAACGCATAATGCATAGTCGCGTCGTTGAAACGAATCTCCGGTCGTCTAGCCCCTAATGAAGTTACTCATAAGGAATGCATAATTTAATTACGTGCATACTGATTCGTAAAACTAATTTAAAAAATTAATATTCCAAAATTCATATGGAAATCTCCCTTCATAAATAAATCAATTCAGTTAATTCATTATTCACACGACAATTCTGGTTTGTTTTGACATTTAAAGACAATTTTAACGTAATTAAACTTTTAAGCCCTATGCAAAAAATATTTTTATTTGCATGTCTAACTTTTTTTTACTATTTAGATATAGGTATCGTAATTTCGGCTGTGAATAGAACAAGCACTGCGAAAGTACAACAACCTCATCCTCTCTAATTTATAAGTTCAATGACCTTCAGACAGTTCTTCAATTTAAGTTTCGTGGTTAAGGCCGTGTATTACTTATCCGATTCCTACCTTACCGGAACTGGATTTTATTTTTTCAGGCACCTCACACTTGAAACAAAATTTGAATCCAGAAAACAAATAAAATAAAGAACGATAATTTTTATATTAATACGAGGAAAAAAAAACAATCCTCGATAATTTTTAATTCGACGGACTAAAATTTTCTGTTTCTTGTAATGTCATATCTTGAAAATGCATCGAAAAAGTATTGCACAAATGTTTGATCGTCTATCACACTATCAGTTTCTCAGATTTCCAAACGTCCCTGTATCAAATTCGCAAAATATGATTAGATAAAATTGCAAGATGCAGAGTAGATTATCTACTTCCTTCGGAATGACTCATTTATTTATAAAAGATTCAGAAAAATGTCAAGCTTATCAAAATTTTAATTTATAATAATGTTATCCGATTTATATGTAATTTTAACTAATCCTGAAAATGAATTATTATTAAAAAAAAAAAGAAAACATTAACGGGGCTGTTACATTTTTTTTTCCTTGAATTGAATATTGTTTGAATAATTCTTTAAGATTAAAAAATTTACATTTTAAGTGTAGCTTTTGTACTAATTTATAGCAGAAATTAGTACTAATATTTAATTTTATTAGTAAATTAAAATGCATTACAAATTAAAGTTCAATTAAACTATAAAAAATGTTTAATTTAAACTCAAACTGTCCTATCCCGAGGGATTCGAGACTCAGTTAATCGATCGAGAACCACTGCTTACTTGACAACCCTTACGTAACAGAGCTGCACCCACTGACAAGTATACCTCAACAATTTTATGTATGTACCTAAATAATCCATCAATACTTTTGAAAGGATTCTCCACAGAGAAAAAATTCATTATATATATTTTCGATTGATTTTTAGATTTAAAGTTTCATTTTAACTTTTAAAATATAGTCAGGGTGTCTAGCGACCAGGCAATTGATAATTCCCGGTTTTTTCCCAATATAATAAAATTCCCGGGTTTTTTCCGGTCCGCTAGACACCTTAGTAAATTATTTCTTCAGTACTTTCTAAATTAGACATTTTTTCTGCTTAGTTTTGTAAACTAATTATCAAATTTGACTCCAATTAGTAAGTTTTTTTTTACTAATTCTAATAAAATTATGCTAAATGGGTTTCTAGAAATCTTGGTATTATTTTAATTAATCAAATTATAATAATTCAGATTATAAGAGGAAAGTATTAAGCGAAATGCATTTAAAGTCTCCGCCTAACAACTTTTACTAATTAACAATTGTTAGAGGCATCCTACCAGTTCCTCTTCCATTTATTTTCTGATTTACTCGTATGCAACGGCCATGTTGGCATTCTTTGGTCGGGAATATTGAACGTGAAATTCGAGTAGCGAACTATAACTATAACAAAAAGTATAATCTTACACGACCGCACTTGACGCTAAAAAGAATTCGTAAATTCTGTACGAGGAACGAGAGATAAAATATTCTCCTCGAGTAAGATGAATTGAAAAAATAGCTTTAAAAATTCACCATCAAAAAAATGTTATAAATAACAAATCAAATTCAAATTCGAGAATTTGATCAGCAAATTTCTAAATTGAACAACTTTCAATCAAAACGGCATTTAAAACTATACATTTCGCAGTCGATAAGTTTGGAACGCAGCAGGGAAACCGTTACTGCGAAGACCAAAAAAGGAATTCCTGACGCACGTGGTTTATAAGAACAGGAAAGTTTTGGATCACGAAACCAACTTCCTAAATCTAAACCGGCAGAATCCAGTGCTAATGGACGACAAAATCGTCAGCTTAGCATCCGGCAATTCCGAGAAAAAATTTTGAGAAACTCAAGCTTCAAGATCTGATGAAATCATTGGAAATCATCGAAAAGAAACTTCGGTTCTAGATTGTTTCGTCTCGCCTCGTGCGCGCGTTTCGTCGCGCAAGGCCGATCGTAACGATTTTGTTTCTTACACAATTTTTCCTACTCTATTTGTCTCTCCTAGACACAAGACTTGAAATGAAATCGATTAAAAATTTCCAATTTAAAATAAGTAGTCTTAAATCTAGTCATTTTCAGTGCCTGAGAACCACGTACCTTCCACTCGAGATTTCCCGAAATTTGTACAAATACCGGATTCCTCGAATGTAGCCTCGGCTGTTTGTCCCGATGAAAAACCACATATCCCCAAAATCTGATTGATCGGAAATTCGAACAAGAGAAAATACTGGTTTAAAAACGATCCCAGGGTCCAGAATCGATTTAATTCACCACTGACAACAAAAATTCCTAAGCACGCTAATTTTTTCTTACTTTATCGATACAGAAATTCACGGTTAGATAACTATTTTATGAAAGGGTAGAGAAATAAAACTTGGTATCACGAAAATACTAGAAAACTAGAGATTAAGTGGAGACAAAGAAACTTAGCGGAGGGCCGATTGCCATTTTAGATCACTAGACTAGACGGTTTTTATCTTTTTGATTCGGGCGCGAGGGATATTTTAGTCGCGATTGTCGTCGTAAGGTTTTCTGTGAAAAATTCAAAGGATTCAATGATTCTTTCGAGAAAATAATTATATAATAGCACTGGCGATTATTGGTGTGAATTTAAAGTAATTATACTAACATACCTTTACCGGGTTTGCAGAATTAAAGAATTGAAGAACGAAGGGGTCGCTCTGCAAGTATAACACGTCAAGCAAATTCGTAAGCCAGCAAC
Organism: Synergus umbraculus; assembly: GCA_900474325.1. Lineage (NCBI taxonomy): Eukaryota > Metazoa > Arthropoda > Insecta > Hymenoptera > Cynipidae > Synergus > Synergus umbraculus. Next base: position 6,942 of record UCOK01008870.1, read on the forward strand.
GAAGTGACGCGAACTCCACTCTCTACACTCAACTCTGCTTCGGTGGTGGTGAGTGGTGGTGAGTGCCGAGTGGTGGCGAGATGGTAATGCTCTCTCACTCTCCCTGCTTGCCTTCGCTATTTTTCTCTCTCTCTGTCCTTGTCGTTCTTCCGCCAACCGAATCCAACCGAACTAAAATCCCTTAGCTCCAAGGTTATCCCCTCTCTACCGAACTCATTTTTTGGCAGACTAGAGACTAGAAGTAAAATTATTGTCAGAATCTCAAATACGATTTCGCAGGTTTAATTCTTAATACTATCATTATTCATAATCGAAATATTAATCAAAGTAAAATAGGGAATTTAACTTTAGATTAGAATTTGGATCCAACTATCTTCTGGATACCAGTGTGATTAATAAAAAAGGCACAAAGGTGTAAATTTGCTCATTTTTTGGCGTCACATCAGTTTATTTTAATTGGCCCGGATTACATGAACGAAATGTTATAAATTGTCATCACGCCTACAAGTACTTCAAGGCTGTAAAAGTTGGCAGAATCTTTTTGTTTTTTAAAAAAATAGGGAAATTATATGAAAATGCGGGCCGAAAGAGGAAAATTAGCTCTGTTTACCTAAGTGTTTTTCCTAATTTTTGTAACTGTTAGGAGAATTTATAATTTATTGCCGTAATTCGGACTGATTAATGAATTGATGTAATACCAGAAAAATGAGTAAGTTTACACTTTTGTGCCTTTTTTAATTATCACTGATTAATCCTTAAGGGTTCAAGTTCATTTTGTGTGAAACTTATTAAAATTAGACATTATCCTCGGTCTACATCAGAAAAAATAAGTACACAATTATATTATAGTATTTTTTAAATATATTATATTATATATTATTTAATTTTATTATTCAATTATATTATTTATTTATTATTAATTTTGTCCATTCCGAATAGACAGTTTTCGAAATGATATATATGCAAAATGATCCAGAACGCTTGTCTGACTATATAAGCAATCGCTCTACTGATTCTGTCGTATTGATCATCATCGGTGATCATATTATACTCTTCTAACATCCAATAATTAAATTTTCTGTTCTTACTAATGATTTACAATTGTAACTCACGATGTGAACACTAGATTTAAAAAAAAAACTTGCTTTTCATCCCCGAAAATATATATATTTTCTTTCATTTTCCCCAATTGGTATTGATTAAGGACGTATGTATGACAACATACTTAATTAGGTATCAGAGATTAATTTAGTTTTACGAACATTAGGTTTGCAATAATATATATTTTTCACTAAAAATATTGGAGATTTTACCTCTGTTAGGAAAAATAAAGGAAAGGACAAAAGGCGTGGCCAAATGGTAGTCAAGACAAATAATTATCGATTCCTGAAACAGCAAATTTTTTTATAATTGAAATTATTAATTATCGATTATAATGTTTAACGGTGGAGTCAATTATATAAAGATCCATGAATATCTAATTTATGAAGATAAACTCATCATTAATAAACTATTTTTAGCAAGTCTTAATATATTTTGAAGACTATAACATGTCAGTGAGAAGCAGTGAATTCTTTGCACAGGTGTATGTATTTTATTTCTAGTCAGCATACGTCTGCGTAATACGAATCCCTATTGGCTGAGTTTATGGTCGAGGCCAAGGTCTCAAAGTGAACTTCCGATTCAGCGTATTAAATCCCATGTTCAGGTCATTTGCTTCATTGAGTAAAATTTCTAATGAACTTGTCCCCACTTATCTTCGTATAATCATTCCTTTACACTTTTATGGTCCTTCCTTTTTCCATCAAAAACTCTATATCAGAAAAGTTGACACTCTTGGTCCGAAATTTCTAGACGCACTAATTATAGCATCTTTTTTATATGCACATTCTGCAAATTTCAAATATGTATAAAACTTTTGAAGGTGGACAGAAAAAGATAGAGTTTCAATCTTATTTTAATTCATTTTTTTATATGTTCTTTTTAACTTCTATCTAAATAACAATAAACTTCTAATAATGCAAAATGAACTGTTTTCATTTATCATTTTATTTATTATTTCATTTCATGTTATCTTGGCAGTTGTAGATAAATTTCCGAAAACAGATCTGCACTTGAAAGCATTGAACTATATATATATTTTTTCCCGGGAGGAAAATTCTAGGATACCTCTGTTACGAGATCAGCTGATGTGCGCCGGTCAGGTTGTTGTAGGTCATGTTAGGTTTTATCTTTCCCCTCATGAAATTTCCCACACTGAGCTTATACTACCTCAAGGAAACTGGAATGAGAAGGGGGGAGAATTAAAGGTCACTTGAATGTAGAATAGATCAATACTAACCATAGCTTTCCTACCTTCCTACCCTATCACGGAAATAGGAATATCCAAAAGACCTGACCTACTTTGGTGACCTATTTTGCTTTCCCTAAATTTTCCATTTAAAGAGATTTCCGTGAAACTCTAATTTCTCTAGAGGTCCAGAAACCGTGATTTGTACAAAAATCCGCTCAACTTATCTACATTGATGAAAAGATTTATCTACAACTCAAAAAATTCGTTTTTGATAATATTTTGAAAATAAATGCATTTTTTTCTTAATGAAACTATTAAGAAGTTTTAAAAACTTAAATGTAAATTATAAATAAATTGAAAAACTAAATTTATCTATAAATGTCAAGATAAGAAAATAGAGAAGATAGCAAAATATTGATGTACTGAAATCTTTTATATAGAGATACCCTTTTTCGCTTTTTATAAACAGATTTTGAATTTTATTTTTGGCGAGAGATGCCTAGGAAATCCTCAGCAGATGGGAAAAGTTAACTTGGGAATTCTACTGCTTGATGGAAGTATTGTTCCCAGTAGCTAAGCCCGGAAGAAGCTTGTTTCGACCCCAAATAAACTACATAATAATTTTTATGTGCTATATGCATATAATATATTTAATACAGTTCAGATTATCCATGAGATATTATTACTTTTGGTTTATTTATGCTTGTATAATAATTTTCTGGCTGTTGAACTCTCAAATTGTGTATTGAATCTTTTTTGGCACTAACAATAAGATCACCTCCCAGACAAATCGCATATTTAAATTTCTGGCAACGTTACAGTTTTCAGTGCTGTCGTGGGTGTAAAATGTAAATTATAAAGGTGTGTTCGTCAAGACAAGTTCTTTCGAAGGACGTCTTACTCTTCGGAAAATTTTTTACACTCGCTATATGTCTATCGCCACTTGCTAATTTCTATACCTGGCAATCCTGGCAATTATTCTTTGGCACATACTTCATACCTGTCCAAAGTTTACTTCCTGTCTTTCATATGCTTCCTTCATAATATTCCAAACTGAAAAAAATGTCAATATTGTTCAAAAGATTAATTCATTTTTTAAAAAGATTCCAATATACAACACTGCAGTTTAAGAGTGCATTTTTGTTTTGTTTTTCGTGTTTGTAATTTTTCCTAAATTGTGTCTTTAGTTTATTTTTGAATACTACAATTATACCTATTATATAAATTATGACTAAAAATCCATTATTCTCGCAAAATTCTCGAGAATTTTAAAACTTTTATTCTAGGGAACGTTATACATGTAAAATTCAAGGATACATATGAATTATCTTATTGATATGTTTATTTATTGTATGTTTCTTTATATTTGTTTTATCTTGTGTCACCTTTAGAAATTATTCTTAGATTAGACTTTCAAAAATAAGCAAGAATCTCTAAGGGGAGGATCATGGTTTTTTATGGTTTTATTATATTTAAAGCGATTTTGTAGACATATATGTCTATCCTCGGCAATCTTAATAACTTGAAACTGCACCACGATGATATTTCTGTTCAATTAGCATGATTTATGAGAGCAGTGCTCGACGTTCAAGTTACAAGAAAATTCTTACAGAGAATATATGCTCTAGAAGCATATAATACATATTTCTAAATAAAATAAATATTATTATTACAGAAATTTACCTATCTCTAAAAATTATATAATAATCTACACAATAAAAAAACCTTACTTTTGTTGCAGCTCAAGTTTTCTGTTAATAGATGTTTGCAGAGAAAAAAACCAGGGTAAAATTTATTCTGATTTGAAGGTAATGATTATCGACAACCAATATTACTGGTGGAAGTAATATTTATCTTTTAAAAATATAAAAGTTCATTTACCTGAAAAATTCACACTTTGAACCCTAATAAATCCTGAAGTGTCTCTTAGGGTCTTTTAAAAAGAAATAAATAAGAAATAGAAGGAATGTTGTTTGGAAAAAGAAGCATCTGCTATTTCGAAAATCATCATGTGCTGGACTCACGCGCCTTTATTATATAATAGCAGGTTCTAAAAAAAGGCTGCTTATGTTTTGACGTAGCAAATAACCAGGGACTATTTTACACACTCAACTTGAAATTCAGCATGACTATTTCAATGTCAAAAATTAATAATATATCAGTTTTAATCTTTCATAAATCGTATAGCACAATTTATGAACTTATGTTGGGTTAATTTAGTAAAAAATAAATATTAATTTATAAAACGGGGCGAATTAAATAAATATTATTCTGGTTAATAATAATTATTTCCTTACCCAACAATTCGAAAATAAGTACTTCTTTATTGAATATTTTTTTAATAAGAGTTGATAACACATCAAACATCAAAATAGATAACGATAGCGATAATATCAATGCAATTTATATTGCGACCTTCAATTCAGCATAGGTGTGCAGGAAATTTCTTTTCTTTTCGAAGTTCGCTGATTTCCTCTTGCATAATAAATTAAATTCTTTTATGCAGTATTATGAGTAACACAATCAGTGACGCTGCTTCTTGTCTCGATACTTATTCAAATTTCAAGTTAGTGATAAATATACAATAAAAATAAAAATAAAAATTTTTACGCTTTTAAAATTTTTAAGAGTTTACAAAAGCATATCTCATAATTGTTTTCGTGATACAAGAAAAGATAAGAGACCAGAATAGAAGAGAAAAAAATGTACTTTATCAAAGGAGATCATAAAATAAAAACTGAGAGTTAAGTTCATTCACGATATAGATATAAAAATTCTGAAGACAATCTTAGCAAGGTTTGGGAGTTGTCCAAGAAAACAAATAAATCTAAATATTGTATAACTTGTATACTTTTACATTAAATACTTAAAACTGTAAAAAAGATTTTAAGATTTCAACGATTAAAGGATTAAAATTAAACAAATTAAACGATTAAAAAACTAGAGGTTCCGTAAAGTATTTTTTTCATAACGAAATTTAAAAATATATTTCAAAAAGTTTTCAATTTGAAATTTTGAACGTCTATAAAAAGAATTACAGATTAAGTTATCGACTGTACTAGAAAGTTGTATATAGGTGGCTGTACTGTCCTGAAGAAAAATATTTCCTCAGTTATCCATCATGGATAACGCAGTGCTTATTTTAAAAGAAAACTACAAGTTATCTGAAAATATGATCTTTTAAAAGTGATTATTTTAATTTTATAATAATGAAATGATTTCTTTAATTAAAACAATTTGTTTCATTAAAAAAATCAGGCTTTTGGTTACTCTTTGTAGGTACAACAAATTGTAAGATTTTCAAGATTTTTATTTAAGGAATAAACTTAAAAAAAATGTTTGTTTAGGAATTTTAAAGGTCTTCGTAATAAACACTTATTTTGTCCATTTTTCAAAAAAAGTTTATTTTTCGACCACCCTATTATTAAGTAATTAATCGGCGCGACGTAGCTGCGGGTCTTATAGAACTTTACCAGTACGACTATTAAAATATGTGGAACCATATGGTTTTTATACGGGACACGAGACCTAAGGGTGTTTGCTAAAATAAATTTAGGGGATTTTCTCATCCACGAATCTGAACTCTAAAAACTTGATAGGTTTTACTTGTCTCCACTTTTACGCTGTAGACTTTCAAAATATTTAAGAAGAAAACGAAATTTAATCTTTTTTCAACTTTTTCTCACTATGATTCAATGAAACGAATGTGTCATACAACTTCCATGAAGAAAAACACATGCAGAAAATTTGATTCAACCTTCCAAAAATTTTTTATTTTTCAACAATCAAATCATAAGCATATAATTATGCAATACGCAGTAATTCGCACAAATTACAAATTTCAATCCAAAATCTTATGTAAGATTGAACCACACTAATAAAGTCCTTAATTACGTATTTATAATTTGTTACTCGCAAAATTCACAAAGCATTTTTTTTACTTTTTATTTTATTGATTCAAATAGCAACGAAGCCATTTTATCCAAAAAACACCAAAGTATTGAAATTTCGATTTAGTTTAAACTATCGCAATTTAATTGTGACCTTCCATTATAGAAATTTCATTTGGAATATTTCACATTTTTAGAATAATGTTATTTGGCCTGACTTACAATTATACAAATATAGTGGTTCTATAGGACGTTCTAAAAATGTTTTAACAGTTCTTAACCCCGGATTCTACGGCGCAAAATATTTCGAAGCAGCCTTTTTTTAGAGAGGTAACTTCCGACTATTTCTCCAAAGAAGGCAATCAGTGCAAGGAAGTTGCCGATAACTAACATACTGATGAGTTGATACTGCAACTTCTTCGACTCGGTTCTTTCTGATGGGCTGATTGCCATGGATTGTTTCTTCAAATTTTTAATAAGCAAGCCATTCTCCATTGAACCTTGAAGCAAATGACTGAACCAATCGAAGTAGGGAGATTCAGGTTCCAGCATCCACATGAAAATTCCATCCAGTAGAGACTGCTCCATTAATTTTATGTCCTGTGATGCTTTCTTGATGACCTCATTAATCGTCAAATGTGCTACACGCATCACCATTGAGCAGCTCACGTTTTTGTGATGTATTGCGTCGTGCAGACACTGATTTTCTGTGTAATTCTGTGAATATATCCGAGCTTTCTTTAGAACTTCTTCAAAATGCCGCAAATTGCCTTGAGATTTTGCTGTTGCGTGGATATTACTGCTGACAATTGGTACTAACCCAGATTTATCCAGATCTTCAATGGTATTGATACTCAATTCATGTCCCATGTCAACAGCAAATTCTTCCAATAGTGAGAAAATATAGCTTGAGTAAATTAGATTCGTTATCAGCGCGCTACCAAAAATCATTCTGTCTCTTATGTTTTTTAGCTCCACAGGCACTTCCATCCCGATTATTATTTGGAAAACATGGAATGGCTGCCAGAATTTCTTATGAAGTTTGCAGATGGACGTCAAAATCGGTAAAGTAATTATTAAAATGCTGAGAACTAGAAGTGTATATACAATCTTCTTTGTTACCATGATTGCAATCCTGTGATGCAAGATTCTTGGTACCACAGCATTATACGTTTGTAGCATAATAAATTCAGCTGGTAGATAAAAATCTTCTGCTGGTTCACAAATGATAGCTTTGAACATCACAAAGTTAAGAATCTGAACTTTATTTTCAAAAAGATCCATTAAATTCATTGTCTGATTCTTAAGACATGCCATGCGAAACTGATTTCTTTTATAAGAAATTACCTTCCATGTGACATTTTTTGATTTGGGAACCAAATCCGTGATCTGTGTAAATCTGTGTAAATATTTTGGCTTGCTATTCGAATCCCTAGAAATCGTCCGCAATGCGTAGCCGTGAAAATTTCGGGTTTTCTCTGGAAACCATTGAGACTTTGAGTTCCATTTTTGCCGGTTGTAATTCTTGTTGAAGGGATTGAAATGGTGAAGTATCGCCATTTCATTTTGCAGATTGAGAATTCCTTTTAAACCGTTGTCTTTAGTAGCATCAACCTTCAGAATTTCGACTATAGTCGCATCCAAAAATCTCTTTGCCCACAAATTCTGTAGTAAAGTCTTGTAGGTGAAGCATCGCTCTTTCAGTAAATGAATGATCAAGCATTTAGGACGAGATTTATGTTTGGCAAGTCGGGCCACAAATTCTGTCTGTCCTAATACGCGAGTAGAAAATGATTCGTCGTTCGCATCGATAATCAGAATGAAGATCGTTGTTTTTCTCGGATTATGTTCCAACGTTGGATACCTGCCTGTTAAGTGCGAAATATCATGAAGTGTAAGGCTGAGGGATGAAACTCTTTCTGTAATAGCACGGACAACACTTTTTGCTCTTGAAACCTGATCACTTATTCTGTCGGGGACGAGAAACGCCACTTGATGCTTCTTTGATTTACTATCGATATATTTCACTAAATTTTTGAGCCACTTTGATTCTTTCTGACTCGTTACATTTTCACAACACAGGATTGATAAAGAAATGATTACGAAAAAATGTAAATTAAATAACATTGCAGCAGAAAATACAAACAGCAACCCATTCTATTATTGTGTGCAGAGAGTTGCAATATGAGTCATGTATCCTTGTTCGACATTCTTTTAAACTGTTTGTATTGATTTGGAAAACATTTGTGGGAAATTACGCTTTTTCTAGCCTATAATTTTAAGAAAATATACCCTGGGACAACTTTTCACTCTTTTCAGTAAAATGCAGTTATTTGCAAGTAGGTCATTTCTGTGGTGGAAAAGCAAAATCTGCATTTAAAAAACAAATTGTGGGAATACTAAAAACATATAGGCAATTTTGAATTTAGAGTAACAGTTGTACAGAAAATTTGTAGATGTATATATTTCTTTTTGATACTGATTTTTTTCTTCTTTCTCTTTCATTGGCGAAGGTGGTTTAACTCATGGGAGTATAATAAACTATAGGATGAGGTTCACATCCGCGTCTGTAATACCTGATCTACAATACTATAGAGGGATTTCGATCGAAAACTCACCACCCGCAGCCCAATATTGTATTTGATCTTATGCGGGATGTTCATGCACTCTCTCTCAAACCCCAAAATATTGTGAGAAATCCGTACTTACGAATTACACTTTCTCACGAAATATGTGGGCTGAACGAGTCAACTTTAGTCGGATAATAATTGCGCTACACCCCCATTATACAGATTATTCAATACGATAATAGAAAGAAACCTGAGGAATATATGGCAAATGAAGGATTTTCATTTTACGTAGAGCTAGATATCTAAATACAGGAAATTATACTGTGGTCATTATAAATTATTAAAAAAAAGTCTGGATTAACCAGAATTATGTAGTTATATATGTCTTTACTATTTTTTCTGATAATTTATTTATTCTATAGTAAAGAATTGCAAAATCATAGATAATAATTATTGCACCTTGTACTTTATTGTGACCCAGACGTTCTTATAAAAAAATACGAATGCATAGAATCAAACCATAGATATCTTTACACTTATATATATATATATATGTGTGGGTGTTTCCCTTGATGACGACCCTTGGCTTTGCCTGAATGATTACTCTATGCGATATGACATTAGCTACCAGCATATTACACTCGGACGAGAGGTGAGAGTTACATGGACATCACTGAGAGCCCTACAATTTAATATGTAGTAGTGGTCACACGACTTTGTCATAAATGCGACCAACGCTATTCTCAATGAAATACTGCGGTGAATGGTTTTTGTGTATAATATAGATTGAGTCTCACGCCAAACTCGAAATTCTGGGCACAATACCTATATATACGTATATACAATGCAGACCAAATAAAACCATATATAAGATGTTAGGCCTATAGGGGTCAAAAAGTGAACCTTACTTTAATTTTCCTTTTTTTTCGAGAGTCGCATATTTGGATCTTGACCTTTCGGTGATCAGGAAATTTTAAATCGCCCCCATATTCATTCAAAAATGAGGCCATCTATTAATTGCATTTAAAAATATAAAATATGCTGTAATATGAATTTTAGACTTTGCTGCTCATTTCAGAACATTCGGCTTTTTTATATATTTTTTTTTCTTTTGTATATAGAAGCGGAGTTTTCATGAGTTTTCAAATTGTAAGGTTTTGACAATTCCGACATTATTATATAGATTACAATGACATTTTTCCACATGAATTTTCTGCTGACTTTTGATGATATCTAGAGGATAATAAAAAAGCATCTTTTTGAACGAGTCAATGTGCTGATAAATCGAACGAATCTATCTTTTTGAATTCCAGAACTGGATGGAGTATAAGGTATGTCGGTCTGGGAAGTACATCTTCGTGAGCCCGCAGAGCATACTACTCATACTTATACTCACACTATAGCAGACCCACCAATTGAGCCAGTTAACATCAATTGATCTAAATTGGTTCAATTGGATGTAATTGCCCGAAGGCGACGGGGAACCTCCGCTGTTACCATATCTACGCTTCTCAACATGTATCTTCGTCATACTGTTCTCAGGGGTTTCGTGACAATGCGCGGACACGCATCGTACTAAAAAAATAAACGCTTAAAAAATAGCAATAAAACTGTGGCACGTGTTCATATTACCGGATGACATAAAAAACATTGCTACTTAGAGCAGAAATGTCAATAGAATTCGTAGAACTTTGTACGTGTAGTATATTCGACATACCCTAAAATTATATACAAAATCTTTAAGATTATAAAAAAGTTGTTTAAGGCGTATCACCACCAATAGAATCCTTTGAAATAAATATAACTAACTTAAATGAAAAATAAACTATTTTTTGGGAGAATTTCCAATATGTAATAGGCATTATTTGATTAACAAAGATTTAGAGGATAATCTATAATTTTTTTGATAAATATTCTGTAACAAAATTATAGGTATTGTTCAACTTCCTAAATTTTCCCAACCAACAATGTGGAATCAAATTTTGTCGATGCAAATACTTTAACTTTTTTCTTACTGCAAATGTAAATTTTATTGTAATAAATGTTCTATACCTATTAAAATTTCGTTTAGCTGTATAAATGCTCGTGTGATATTAAATAGAATTAAAATGCATTTGGAATCTTGCATGTCATGTATTGTAAAGCATTAAGTATATCTTAACGTTTCTGACATAAACTTCCAACAGAAATTTTGAATAATTTTAGAACACTTAATCTTAGAAAATTTAATCAAAAATTACAATCAAGATATACAGCTTTTGATTGTAATCTAATTACAATCATGATTGTAAAGTGCAATGACAATATATAAAGTAATTCTTATTAAGATTAAGTATTCTAAAATTGTAATACATTATCCATTGTAAATTACATTACATATTGTAAAATTGGTAACAAACTTCCATTAGAACATGTAAATTTACTACAGAAGTTTTTTACAGATGAAGTACGTGTCATGCATACTTTCATAATTTAACATTAATGTGTGATGTGAACATATCCTGTAGATATATTGCATGTACATATGTGGATTGTGGATGAGTGATGTATATATAGACGGAGGAAGACAAGGAGGATCAGGCATTTGGAGGGAGAACAAGAGGAGGAGCTTGCAGGTGAATCCTCATATGCCCTCCCTTCAGAGGGATTATTATGGTGGGAGAGAAATCTCTCTTCTAATACATATAGATATTTTTAGCAACTTCAAAAGAAGAAGAAGAACTTCTACTTATACCAATCGTCAATTTATTATCTAATACTTTCTATCATTAAACTTTTATCATTAAACCTGTAACTGCTATATACATATTTTGATGTTGAATTTTAAATTTTCGAAATAAAAATTCTATGCATTATATATAAATCATCCTAGTATTTATTCGGCCAAGTAATATTCCATTTTAACATCTCAATTTACATAATATATACATCAACTTTGATTAAAATTTGCATATGAAGTATTTCATTATTTTTTTCACTTTACTAAAAGTTATTATATTATATATTATTATTATATGTTATTCACTCTCTAAATTAAATTCCATGGACATATCTACAATTGCTGTTGCACACACTCCCGCCATTATTGTTTACCACATCTTTTAATTTCAATCAGCGCCACTGTGAGGATCCAGGGTACTAAATGTTTGATTTTCCATTTAGATATTTCCTATGAGATTTCACCAAATAATCCAACACTTTTTTCTCTCGATCATCCACTTTTTATATCAGGGTGAACTTATTTGAAGGTCAACTTTCTTTGATAACACTTTGCATTCAAATGTGGACAAAATCAGAATAAGAGAGAACAGTTGCAAGTTTCCTTGTCCTACTTAAAGTCTCAGGAATTCAAATTTATGGAAATGTTTAAATGATTTATTTATCATCGTGAGAATTGAAAGGTGGAGGAAAAATCGCGTTAAAAAATATGTTGAGGAAAACGCGTAGCAAGGGTCAGTGCAGGAGGCGACCCGGTACTGCAGTCTGCCATCAACGGTCTTTCACTTATATCGTCGCTCGGCTAATAACGCTAGTAATGTGATATGATTAGCTTAGTTGAGTTCAGTTTAGTTCGTATTCGTTCAATTTAGTGGTTCGCCAGCAAAATCACATCGAGTTAAACCCATTTAGGCCAGTTAAGTTGCCGACTTCTCATTCTGTGCTATGGGTCTCTTGCATCGAATGCAGAACTTTGCGTATACATCATCAGATCATCACTTTCATCACCCGTATGGAAAAATTTCGTAGCACTTTAGAGAAGACGCACCAAATACGGCAAACATAACAGAAAATTCACAATAAAAAGTCAAATACAAAACTAAAATATGATTAAATACATCTCGTCTACTCTCTAAATCTGAATCAGCGAAAACCATACCAAATCAGTGAAATTCGCTGATGAATCAGCAGAATTGCTCTCATAGAGGGTGTGATATACACTGATTCATCAACGAATTTTACTGATTTGGTATGGTTTTCGCTGGTTCAGATTTAGTGAGTAGGACGACAAGATATTGATAGAAAGTATAGACTTTCTGCATGGTGGTAAAGAATAATTAGAACCCGCTAAAAAGAATAGAACCCGACTAAAGCATTAGTACAAGTTTCACCTAGGATGCTTTAGAGGATATGCTGTAAAAATAAAGTCTTTTAAAATCACTTGAAATCTATATTAGAATCGCCGAGTTGTGACAACCACAGAAATAGTAAAATATGGTACAAACTAATTTGTGGTTACTACAACCATGATTTTAAACACAGAACCATATGTAGTTGATGTGGCACCGAAAAATTATTATAGTTGTACCATATTTAACTATTTCTGTGATTGTCACAACCATAGCAGTTTTTTCCGTGTCAAATTATGTATAATCAACCCCCCATGGTTGATTATATCACTCCCAATAAGGAATATTTATAAAAGGATATAAATCTATTAATTAAAAGGACGATATTTAGTATATTGGTACATATATTGGTATATTAGTATACTGGTGGTATATTGGTACATATCGGTACATTAACAATGAGATATGGCAGGGAAATGAAGGAGGGGATAATTGATATGGCTGGAGAGAAAGAGAAAGAAAATCGTAGCAGCGACGGGCGCAACAAAATCAGCGTGCGCTGCCCGCGCTAATTAGTGGCAATGAAAATTAGCAGTTAATACACGCGTGTACACAAGGAATGGGGGTAGTTTGATTGGGCCAATTCGAGGCAATTCCTGGCGATTGCTGGTTTCATTGAGCCTGCTTAAAGAGCTCAGTTCCATGCTGCCGGTCAACAGACATGGATCTCTTCAATTTTACTGTCACCTTCGGTATTCATGCTAATCGAAAATTACTTCGCGAAATTCATTTTCGCGAAAGTGTCCAAAAATTTGCCGAGTTTGTGCGGCTGAACTGCCTTCGCCATGTTGGTTTTGCACGACGAAGGAGAGGAGAAAGAAGATGTGGTGGCTGAGGAGGATGTAGGCGGGAGTTCCATGAGTGCCACTTTAACCTTGGAATCATGGAGATTGAAGAGTGACATTGAAATTTTCAAATCTAAGATCCGGAAACATGTTTTACACCTTGAAGATGATGATTTTTTAATTATTGCGGATCATCTCCTTGGGGTGGAAAAAATGGTGAAGAAGAGAAGAGGAGGGTGAGGATCGTGAGGTTGTTGAAAAAAAATTGAGTTTCTTTGAAGGATCTGGAAAATAATATGCTGATTCGGGTTTTCCAATATTTTAATCAGAATTTAATTATGTTCTGCTTCGGAAAGGATTTATTGAAGAAAAATGGTGAGTCGGATGTTTTATTGTTATATTTTTATGAAACCCCATGAAATTTTGTGATGAATGTCCAAATTTTCTAAAATCACTTTAAAATTTCATGTAGTCCTTCGAAATCCTTTGAAATACCCTGAAATATTAATAAAATTCATTGAGAATCTTTAAGATCGTATGAAATCCTTCATAATTAGCGAAAGTCCTTGGAAATTATTCAAAATCCAAGGATATTATAATTTGACCACACATTTTTGAGGGCATTGTTCAAACTTTTCAATTTAAAAAATTATTAAAAAATTGGGGCGCTGTAGAATCTCAGAAAACGTGTTTTTGCAAAGAGGATCCTGGTCGACATGAATTCGCTTCTCCATATCTAAAAAAATATACAATATATTCTTAAAATGTTTATAAGCGTGGCTATTCAGAAAAATTTCTAGAGAAAATCATTGAATTTACAACCAGTTCGCTGCTGGGCCCCTTGATTTTCTTTTCTGTACAGCGATTTGACCCTCATGAGCATAATGAGGGTCAACCTGGTAAATCCTCCGAGGCGGGTGGCTGGGTACACTCCGCTCTCTCTTTTTATAGAACCTGAATCAAACGAATAATCATTTTGTCTACAAATCCTACATTTTTTTGATGCCCTAAAATATATCAAATAGATTAAAATCCTATATAAAAGGCTATAAAATTTATGAACTCCTTTAAATTCGCATGCAATCTTGTAAAATCCTTGGAACCCTATGTAACTTTGGAATTAATTCATTAAAACATTTGCAATCTCTTCGAACCCCTTAAAATCCTTTTAGAATCGTAAAAAATGTACTAAATTATTGGAAAAGTTTTTTAAAAGTCTAATCTTTTGAAATATTTAAAATTGCAATATAAATTCCATGCAATATTTTTAGTTTACTATCTATAACAATATTTTCTTGACCACACTATAAACACAATTTCATATCGTTTTATTCTCGATATGTCTTTTCAGGAGGACACGCATACAAGTGACTCCCACGTGGGAAGCGTATAAAAGATACGAGAACATACCACCATAACTATATATCTTTCTTCCTCTGCCTCCCTCGCTATCATCATTATCATCATCATCATCATCATCTTCGGCAGCTCTCTCTCTCTCTCTCTCTTCTGCAGGTATCCACTGTATTTCTCTCTCTTGCGTTCTCTTCCAACTCATCCAAGTCGTCCAAACCAGACACCAGGCAAAGGCAGCTAGCACAGCATTAATTTTACTTCGCCATCCGGAGCCTGGAGGCCGGACGAAGCCCGCATATCGTTGATATCGCTGGCCTCTCAAACACTCGCACTCCAGAAGAATGGAGTCCGATTGGTCGCTTCTCATGTGTGGGGGCGGCCCTATAAGCCCTCGTTAAAATATAAACCTGTGTGAGTGTCGAGTGATTAGCTCAGTCCTCGGATCATCAGACGAGTGTCCTGAGACTCGCTAGTTGGGGATCAGTCGCACTGCAAGGTCCGGCACATCTAGTTCACTTCGTTAACTCCGCTTAAAACTAATCAAAATTAATCATAACCGCCAACAATTGATCGCAATTGGTTCAGATTCCATTACGCGCGGCCTGCGGCGGCAATCATCCTCGTTTTTACATAATTGCTTAAGTGACACGCGGCGCCTACCGAAAACGCGACACGATATCGCTTCAATCCAATCAGAAGACAACAACCCTATTTCAAACATTCGGAAAACCATATCAACTTCTACTACTTCTCAAGTTCAACTTCTGCAAGAAAAGTTCAACCTCTACAAGAGAAGTTCAACCTGTGCAAGAAAAGTTCAACCTGTGCAAGGAAAGTTCAACTTCTATAGAAAGAAGAGGTTTTTAGGCAAAAAAAGTGAGTTTGATTATCGAACATTGATTAATTGGCATCCGTTGGAAACTTTAAGGCCATTGACCTGTCTTTGGTCATCATTGGAAGCTCTTTCCGGAAAGAGAAAGAATTTTAAAAAGTGCAAAGTTTGTGAAGCGATCTTTTTGGAATTGACGCTGTGATAGGTTTCGAAATGGACGGAGGTCCGTTCGACGATCCGATATTCTCGGACTTCGGAGGTCGTGGTGGAAGCGGTGTTCACAGCATTCAGGTGATGTTAGGTTTGCATGGTGGTCATCACGGGGGTGAATTGATGCCACCCGGAGGACATCTCCATAAGTTGGATTCATCTAACAGTCCTCCTCCTCATCATCAGGCTTCCCATCATCATCTACAGCAACAACAGCAACAGCAGCAGCAGCAACAGCAGAAGGAATTGAAGGAGCTTGAATTGGCTGGAATGTACGCACCACTTCCTCAGGCTCAAGATGTTACGACTTCTACATCGACGACTGCTACTGCGACTTCCACTACTCTTCAACAAGGTCTGCAACTTGGAAACTCACTGAAGAGGAAACCTGAGGATCCTTTGGGCAATCTTGCACCTGGTGAGTACTTCACTTCAGAATTTTTTTGAATGTTCTAAGTTAAAGAGAGGAATTCTATTCTATTTCTAAATTGAAGCTTATGCGTTTCCACTCGCTTATCGCGTATTTTAGTCCTGTGATTTAATGTCACTGAAACAGTTTAGATATATACTATGTCATTTTGGAATTTGTGCTAAATATATTTTCATATATTATAGATTTTACGGTTTATTAGCAGAAATTTATCCGGCGTTGTCCGAAATTTCAAGAAATATCAAATAACTTTAGGGAGTTTCAAAGGATTGAAAGAATTTATGTGTTTTAAGGAATTGAAAGAGATTTTAAAGAAACTTTCAAGAATTACGAAAGAATTTAAGTGATTTTACCTTTTATCTGATTTTAAGGGATTTCAAAAAACTTTGAAGAATTTCTAGGGATTTTTAGGAAAGTTCAAAAAAGTTTAAGAAGTTTCAATCGATTATATTTCAAAAGATGTGTTAGTTAAGAATTGTGATTTCAAGAGTTCAAAAGTGTTTGAGAGAGAGTTTAAGGATTTCAAGATTTCAAGGCATTTAGAACACAGTCAAGTAAAAAATTAAACAAATAAAAAAAATCCAAGAGATTTTTAACAAGTTTGTCGGTCCGTAAAAAAATTTGAGATTTATTTTTAATTTTTTTGTTGATTTTTAAGGAATTTCAAGAGTTTTCTAGTAATTTCAAGAACAGTTGGCGTATTTTTACAGGTTTGAAGGGTTGTTAGTTATTTTAAGCAATTTTGTCGAATTTTAAATGATTTTAAGGCATTTAAAAGTTTTTCTCAGAATTTTAAAGATTTTAATGATTTTTTAAAGATTTCGTAGTATTTAAAGAGATTTTTAAGGAATTTTAAGAGGTATTCAGGAATTTTAAGCGATTTTGTTAATTTTTTATCATAAAAATATTTTCTATAATTCAACTTATAATCTTATCCATTCTTATTTCTTCTTTTTATTCTTACAGTCAGCAATGATGCACAACCTACGAAAAAGGATTCCAAAAAGAAGACTGACAACAATGGAATCAAGAAAAAGAAAACAAGGTATTGAAAAGTTTATTCGGACATGATTTTATTTCAATCTAAAAAAATTTCCAATTCGTGACTCGCCCTTATACTCATTCCCCGAATTGTAATTTTTGGGGTAACTTTAACGTGAAAATAGCTTCCAGCTATTAGAGAACGGGAATGACTCAAAAGTAGAGGAATTTAGTCATATGGAGAGTTCAATGAGGGTCCCGTATCTATAGCCGCATGACTGACTTTGCATTTTATGGTGTCCATCACGCACAGATCACGTTTGGATGAAATGTGAACATCTAATCAGTTTAAATTTTCTGCCCAATTTAAGGCCATGTAGATCAGTTATCCATTCCCTACCTTAATGGAATTTTTTCTGTGCAATATCATTTCTCCATTTAATTGAGATATCGATTTTAAAATAAAATTAAAGTAAATGTCTCTATAAAACTTCCAGATAAACGTACCTTAGTATATTTCCTTTAATTTCAGAAGATATTTACAAAAAGATATTAAAAGTAGGCTACAGAACGCAAAAGAATTTAATTATGGTATTTGTTGAGTAAAATGAGGAAATCATAAGATACAATATTATCTGATATTATTATACTTACATAAATATTAAGAGAGTCATCTTAAAATTTTAGAACAACATTTACGGCGTACCAATTAGAAGAGTTGGAAAGGGCTTTCGAAAGAGCACCTTACCCAGATGTATTTGCGAGGGAAGAACTTGCTTTGAAACTCACACTTTCGGAATCTCGGGTTCAAGTTTGGTTCCAAAATCGTCGAGCTAAGTGGAGAAAGAGGGAACCACCCCGGAAGACGGCTGGCTACATGGCAACTGGATCAGGCAGTCCTAGTTTAACAGGTAAATATATTTTCATTATAGAATCTTAGGTACATGGATTATTTTGACTTTATTTCTTCTTTTTTTATTTTAATGACTTTAACTTGAATTCTTTAGAATTCTCCAAGATGAATTTGATTAATGAAATGGCTTTGTTTTCAGGATCATTCACTTCGTTGAACAATACCCTGAATCCTTTCGGAACGACTACAACCGCAGGAGGACCACCTGATGCCTGGACTTACACCCCAACAGCTTATGATCTCGCTCCACATCTAAACCTCTTGAGTCCTTCAAGTTCGCCCTACTCCACATCCTTCGGAGGACCTAGCAACAATGGATCTGCATATTCTTACGCCACGATGTTGCCCCAACACGATCCTTCTCTCTTCTCCACGCCATCAGGCAACACAATGAGAGTTCACCAGGACTACATGAATGCCAACAGCAGTCCTCCACCTTCACTCAGTCGTGATTACCAGACTATGGTCACTCACTCACCACCAAATCATCTCACTGGTTCCATGTCTGAAGACGAGCATCAGCAAAACAAACAGCTGGATTACGTGAGTGGACTCAGTCCAGCTGAAAAATACCAACACGAGCAAGCTGAATATTCTCAGCAGCAGGAGCAGAAACAGGATTATGGGATGCACTCTCCTCCAGGTCGACAGGGCTTGAAGGATCAAGTGCTCATTAAGAGCGAGCCTGGTGGTCAGCAAAGTTACGTCCAGTTGCCTCCTTTTCTGAACTGACTCGAACCCTCGGGTTTAGATCCCCAGTTTACCGCTGAGAAAGGAAATCATTTTGATTTTTGCTTCTAGTGATTCTAGATTCTTTCTAGGAGTTTTCTGTAAATCATGAGATTTATGATTATGATCATGGAGCATGCACGAATTATCCAAGGTGGTGAAATTTTTCGAATTTACGATCTCGAGATGTATTTAAATTTTAATTGAGTCTAAGGATGTTGGATCAAAGTTCTGACCTCAAAATTCGATTTCTTCATTTTAATCAACAAATATTAAATTGGGAATTTTTTCCCTCTGTAGAATTAATAAATTTTCGTGTAGAATTATGTGCTCTGTACACAGTCTTGTATTTGAAAAAAGATTAGCGCTACAGAGTAAAATGGAGAAAGGAATTTTGAGCTTAACACTTGGGTCCAAAGGAAAACATTTCTTGAAAAAGGATTAAAAGGGGAAATTCTTTTTAAAAGTGAGAAAAATGTTACTGAATTCCCACTCTTACATAATTTGTGCACGACCATTATGATTATCTTGCGGTGCTGTAAATCCTAAGTCACAGGACGGACTTTGGGGACTGATCAGGGACAGTTTCGAGTTTTTACAAATGTTATTTGTGACGAAAAAAGTCGCGATCCTGAAAATTCGAGAAGAATTTATTTTAATAATAATTTATAATACTGATCAATTCAATTGGAATGTAGTATCAAGAATAATTAATAATTATAATACATACTCGGAGCGGGATTCGCACACCCCCTATCAGCGTACATACGTCCATTAATATTCGCTTTGATCACGCGTTGGACACAGTTGGACACGACCGTCGATCACATATTGTGCTCTATTATTATTATTATTATTATTATTATTATTATTATTATTTCGTAAATGTTAAGTTTATAGTTGAGACGAAATTGTAAGCAGTATATTATTATTTTTTGTTTAATTTCTTCCTTTGTTAAGGGTATTGGATACACATCACCTCAGCTCAAAATTCGATTTCTTCATTTTACTCAACAAATATTATAATTAGATATTTTTTCTCTGTAGCAGTACTCATTTTTTAAATAGAATTGTGGGTACAAAGCGAAAAACTTTTCTTTGTTTTATGCAAAAAGTATTAAAATTAAATATTTCTCCTTTCTATAGCCACGCTTCTGTTTTAAGAAAAAGTATATCTATAAAAGGAAAATAAATTCAATTACAATATTTGTTGAATAAAATGAAGAGAATGGAATTTGAATGAAATTTTGAAGTTATTGAGTTCATGCCCTAAAGTCATTTTTCTTTATTAATTTTAGTAACGGATTTTCTGATCTTTTTATACTTAGTAGATTCGAAAATTGCAATTTGATTTGATTTGATTTGATTTGAATTTGAAAGTTGGATGACAGGATGCATGAGACTTTATGCTGCTACGGATGGATAATTTTAGTACAGATTGAAGACAAATAGCCAATAGTTATAAGGACCAAAGAAAATCAGAGAAAATTATAATTTATAATTGTTAAAGGACATTAAAAGTAGATTGAAGATCTAGAAATATAATAACTATGCTTTTTCTAGTAAATGAGAAAAGATTGAGTGGGATTTTATTGACCAACGATAGAACAACTATGAATTTAATTTTTAAAATTAATTATTTCAATTTTTAGTAAAAGTTACTCAAATTTGAATGATTAGACAAGTTCAGAAATTAAAAACGTTTGAAAAAGATAAATTTTGAAGCTTATGTTTGTAATCAAAGAAAATGTTTAATAATTTTTTTAATTTCGCTTTCACATTTATTTAATTTTTATTATTCCTTTGAATAATCTTTTTTTACTAGATATAATCTTAATTCAGTTTGTACTGAGAAGGCAACCAAGTGCCTTATAAATATTTCATGCTCATTTATTCAATTTTTTTGTAATGGAAAAAAATATGTAAAAATCATTCTAGTTTTAATTAACGAAAAATTAATCAGCGATAAATAAAGTCCACACCTTATAACAAATTATGTGTAAGATATATTTACATGTGTGCTATATGTTATATTATAAATATTATGTCAATTGTTATTAAATATTATATACATAAATCTGTGTTTTTCATGCATGAACCTTCAGTCTCATTTTATTTGAACTATTATTTAGAATCAAATTTTAACTATATTTATTCATAAAATCTCAAGGTTCAAGCTTTTTGAAATTTGTAATTAAATAAAAAAATAACAAAATAATATAAACAGCGAAAATCTGAATGCATTATTTCAGGATTTAAAAAAAGGTCTTGTATAAAATTACTGATTTTAATCAATTACTGTTTAAAATCTTAAGAATTAAACTTTTTACAATGAACATTATGTCGCATGTGATGACAATTTACAAAATTTTATATTTACACATACTTAAAACCGTTTCTTGCGTATTTTTGAATCATTACAATTATATTACAAGTTTCTCTTGGTTACTGGTAAGTATTTTACAAATTTCTAGGTAAACAATTTTTACCAACAATATTCGGTATTAAAAAAAAAGGAAAAGAAAACGCAACAGTTATAAAGATCTAAAAGGAAAACCAACATTAAACAAGATTCGCTGATTTAATTTACGACCGAATCTTTGTCACTTCCTAATTTGTTAATCTTGTTTCGTCTCTAATACAAGTTTGCATTTTTCTATCTGTCTTCGCAATCAAAATGCTATTTCCGGTAAAATGATGTTGTAATTCTAAGTGATATAGACACAAGGCCAGCTTCTGAGTGTTTGTGAACTGATATCCTTCGTAATTTTTGTACCGGTCTTGTACGAACTTCCATGTATTTTCCAGTACGACACTAAACATAAAATTATAGTTTTTCATTACAAATAATAAATATATAAAATAAATTAAATGATTGGTATTGTTACTAATACGTGAATTATAAAATTATTATTTTTAGAATGGCCACTCAACTCTTGAAAACATTTCTGGGTTAAAAATCTTGATATTCTAAATAAATATTTTTTCGCACTATAGTATTTTTCTTCTTTGAACTAGAGATTTGTCTATAGAGTGAAAAAATATTTAATTTTAATACCTTTTGCACAAGACAAGGAATTTGATATCTATTCTTAAAATGTTAAATTCATTAACATAAATTCACCTTAAAAACTTTTGAAATCATAAAAATTCATAAAATCTCTGAGACATAAAAAAAAACTAAAGATACTTTGATAATAAAATTTATAAAAAAAGCTTTCTTTCAAGGCAAAAATTTACTGTCTTTTCCAAGATGTCCATTCCAGTAGCTACTCTCAATTAAAATATGAAAGAATAAATATAATTTTTCATTACTGATAATATAGAAGGACTTGTATATTGTTGGAAATATCTTCTATCGAGAAGCGTTGTTTCAGATATTGCATTGTCTCGGAAATTTGCTGCAATGGAATGTGCAACCAATTGGGATTCTTTCGAAGTTCTGTCTTTAAAGCTGCACTCTTTAATGGAATTTCGTAATCTAAGAAGGCTTCCACATCAAACTGATTCGTCAAATTAAATCCACTTGCTTGCAATCTGAATCATTTGAAAAAAAACAATAAATTAATTAGTGCAGAAGTATTTTCAAGAAATATTTTAACTTTTAATTTTTATTTAAAATCGCTTTCTTTATTTAAATTTTGAATAATTAATTAATTAAGGACTCATAATGATGAAACATCAATAAATTAAATTAAACTTTACCTTTGAAGATTAGTTGCAGAACAGACGAGTGAATGTAAATTCACACATGAAGCATTCATTGAATTTAAAAGATTTATTCTTTTTTCGAGATTATCATAATTATAAACAAGCCATAAAAACCTCGGATGATTTCGAAAGATACATAAATCTGGATTTTTTAATAAACTGTCCAGTCTTTCTTTAACTTTTACATGCTGCAATGTCAGAATTCGCGCGCACGACCTTATGGCTTTGACTGGTATATTTCTTTCTTCTAAATAGGATAAAATTTCCGTAATATTCTTTACATGATTGTTCAAGATACGCGGGCATTTATAGGCAGCTTCATGTATCGGCCAATCGCCGATAGTTTTTACACTTTCATTTATTCTCTTAATATTATTTATTTCTAAACGCGTTACTCTGTGATATTTCTTAACCTGAAACATAACAAAATAAATTTATAAATTAAATTTAATGAAATTAATACTAAATACTTCAAATTTCAATTTCATATTAATACCGTTTGAAATTGAACAATTTCAACTTCTATAATTTTAAATTCAAACTAATTCACAATTAATGAAAATTTTAATTGAAAGTGTTTTAAATTGACTTAGAAAGTCTTTGAACTTTTTAAACGTATATGGCTTCTAATTGGAATTCTTTACATTTCCAATGCTTTATTTTAAGTATATGAATTTAGATTTAGTAAACTTACTTTTTCAACATTCCACCCAAATTCATTTATTAGATATTCAAATGTCTCGTTAATCATAGTCAAGCTTTTAAACAATAATGCTTTTTGAATCGCCGAGTTTAATATCAAAGCTTCTTCAGACATTTGGAACCTCCATAAAACATAATGAAATAATAATTGCATACGAATTTCCTTGAAGGACAATTTTAGATTTAGATTTTTCAGAGGAGGAGGTTCGTAAGATTTCGGAAAACCAGTTTTAAAAAATTGTTGTACTATGTCAACTTCTTCAGGTATTCCCACAAATTTTTTAAATGGCTCTATTTCCATTTTTATTACTCCATAAAATCTGTGAAAGAGAAGATAAAAAATGTAAAGTGCTAATGAATTCAATACTAAGTCTTATAAAAATAAAAATATTAATTATATGAAAAGATGGAACTTTTCAATTATTTAAAGATGTTGGATCCAACAGAAGTATATCATAAAGATCATAAACTATTTTATATATTTTTAAAATAATCTGATTTTTGTCAAACTGATTTGATACCAATGGTACCAAATATAATTTGGCGATATTTCTTCAGTAATGTATTCAAAACACTACCTTCCCACTGACTCGTCAGTGATATTCTTGGCCCCACTTTCTTTGAGTAGGAGAATTCTGTTC
This sequence comes from Synergus umbraculus, assembly GCA_900474325.1. Taxonomy (NCBI): domain Eukaryota; kingdom Metazoa; phylum Arthropoda; class Insecta; order Hymenoptera; family Cynipidae; genus Synergus; species Synergus umbraculus. Next base: position 31,112 of record UCOK01008870.1, read on the forward strand.
TGAATATTTAAGGGCTGAAAGACTAACATTCGAGATGTTTCAATTTCTCTAGTCAGTTTTACATTATATTTCTGCAAGAAAAAAAAACATCTTTTAATGACAAAATAATCACTTCTACCTGATACCATTAAGTGCGTTGGATTAAGTTCTATAAGCCTCAAAACTCTACTTTCTCGTTTTATTTAATAAATGTTATAATCAGATATTTTTTCGCTGTATTTTCTTTTTTTGAACTATCAATTTATCTATAGAACGAAGTAATATTTAATTTTAATACTACATGCACTAAATAAGGAATTTGAATTATAAATAATGAGAAATTACATACTTTCGCGCTCGGTACGCATTATTTTATTTAAAAATTAAGCACTGTTACAGAGTGAAAAAATATTTAATTATAATATGTATTATTTTGTTGTGTAAAACGAGGAAATTGACTTGTATCAAAAATTGTGAAAGATCATTAACAAATTTCATATTAATATTTTTATATATTCATATTCTGAGGTTATGTGACAATTGTTTATAAACATACATACACAAATATAAGTTAACTTACTCGACAAATAATACAATTTGTTCTTAATTGTGCGAGGGTAAGAGATAAGAGATGCTTTCTTTTTATTATTTTCGCTGCTGAAGATTCATTAATGTTGAGCTCTTTACATACAAGATTTTGGTATTCTTGTAACTTTTGCGGGCAAATCAAGTTTTCTTTTGCTTTTGAATGAACCTTCAATTTTGTTGTCACTAACACACATTTTCTCAATTTAAATTTCACCAAAATGTTGAACATCTTTTAATTCTCTTTACTTTTAAACCTTTTAAACTTGTGAAAAAGCGAAAAAGGTTGTGGAGGTTATGGACGTTTTTTAAATTTTGGATTTTGGGGTTAGAAAATTATATACTGTATATACGCGCATGCGCTCTTAAATTTTTAAGTGTAAAAAAAGCAAAAAAGGATGTATTTATTTATATAAATCATAAACAGCGGCAATTATTTAATTTACCACGCTGAACGTATAAAGGGTTCCACATGCTTCTTTACATCTCTATACGCACGCGGAAAATCCCGTAAAGAATGAGAGGGACGTAGAGAAGCTTTTCCGGCTTTTCCGTAGTCTATCTCTTTCACTCTTACGTGAAAGAGATGTGTGTGTTTATATATATATATATATATATGTGCGTGGTTTACGCTATTGTGTTTGATTGTAAACCAAAAATCCCAAAAATCATTTTAATGAGTTGACATTGATTTCCACACGGTTTTTTTATTTGCATTTGCAGACTTTTCAAGTTCCTGCTAAGGAAATAATTTGTGGATAATTAGAAAAATTCATTTTCTAAAACTTACAAATTATAGAGATCGGTAAGTTATTGTCATAACCTAAAAATTTGATAACAATCCAATATTTTTTATTCTTTTTACTTCATCCACATATTTTCATAGCATTTTCTATAAATTAATCATATTTTAGCATGTTTTGAAGACGAGGAAAAATCTGGAAATGACATTAACATTTTTTACTAGGAATTTAAAAAAAGTTTTAATATTAAAGAAAAGGAAATAAACTTGTACAATTTTAAAACCTCCGGTTTCTAAAGATTTATTTACTTATTAATTATGCAATTTCAAAATTAAAATTCTTCAGCAATTAATTATTATACAATATTTCAGATTTAAACAATATGAAACAAGTCGACATTGGCTTTGTAGAAGAATGCGAGCCTTGGAAATTGCAGAGTAGATTCTTTCCAAGTAAAATAGGAGGAAAGCCAGCTTGGCTAAGTTTAACAAACTTACCAACAAAGGAACAAATTGCTTGCGACTACTGCAAAGATCCCTGTATCTTTTTATGCCAAGTTTATGCTCCTTTTGAAGAAGATGACAAAGCTTTTCACAGAACCCTCTTTGTATTTATCTGCAAAAAGCCTGAGTGTTGTAGAGCAAACCAAACTGGGAATTTGAAAATTTTTCGATCTCAATTGGAAAGACTCAATACATTTTATTCTCCTAATCCTCCAGAGGAAAAGAAGGATTGGGGAACAGACATAAGTAAGAATAAAAACTTATCTTTTTGGATTCCTAGCTGAACTTTTACATAGCTATATAAGATCCTAAAAAAATAAGAAATTAATGTCTCCAAAAAATTAACAGTCTTGTAATTGTCAGACTTTTCTCTTATTTACTTCTATTTTACTAAAAACATATTATAATCAGATATTTTTTCGCTCTGCACGCACATGTCTATTGACAAGGTTAATAGTACTACAGTGTGAAAAAATATCTAATTATATTATGTGTAGAGTAAAATGAGGATATCAAATTTTTAATTTATTGGTTTTCTATTGTTTCAACACTCTTAATCTGAAATTAATCTATTCGAATTTAAAATTATGCATTTTTATACAATTTCAATATGAAAAACAAACTAATCTTTAATATATTCGAGCCTCAACACTTTTTTTAAACGCTTCAGAGTTCGAAACCTATTAAATTGGAGTCTAAAAACTATAATAGTAAGAATTATGATTATTTTTTTAGCGATTGAGAATTGGACAAAAATCTGCCACGTGTGTGGAATTTCGTCCACGAGTCATTGCTCCAAATGCAAAAAAACATATTATTGCTGTCGCGTACATCAAGTTTTCGATTGGAAAAACGGTCATAAGAAATCATGTGGTACTGAAAATGAGGTAGAGTGTAAAACTATCCTGTTTCCCGAATTTGAACTAGTTGTCGAGCCAGAAGAAAATTTTGAAAAGGCAACTTCAGAGAAAGGATTTCAAAATGATGAAATTGAGGAAGACGAACGGGAAATTAAAAAATTTGAAGAACTTGTGACAAGTGGACAAGCAGGAATTCTGCAATCTGAACCTAATGTGGATTCAGATTTACTTCAAATGGCTAGTAAAATAGAAGATGAAACGTTTTTCGAGTTTAAGGATCGGATTAGAAACGATCCAGATCAAGTTTTAAGGTAAAAAGAAAATAAAGTAGCACCTGCTACATTTTAAACATTTTTTGTAACAAAATATATCCAATTACTATAAATTTAAATCAAGCTCACATCACATTATTTATTATTTAATCATGATAGCGTGTTTTAAATAATAAAATCATAAAGCTTTCAATATAAAATATAGCTTTTTCTTGTAAATTTTCTACAGAAATATTTCTATTAATTTCAGATATGATAGAGGAGGATCTCCGCTGTACATTTCCTCAAGCAATCAAGCTGAAAGTATTCCAAATTGTGAACAATGCGATTCGGAAAGACAATTTGAATTCCAGGTATGTGTAAAGAAACTTTATTATGAATCATAAAATATTAGTTATCTATAATAGTATCTCAAAAGATTTTAAAGATCTTTCAAAATTAAAATAAATATTTTCCCGTAGATAATGCCTCAGTTGATAAATCATCTCAACTTCGAAAACCCATTGAATAGTATTGATTGGGGCATCATAGCAATATTTACGTGTAAAAAATCTTGTGTGCCAAATACTGGATATGTGTCAGAATGGGTGTGGAAACAGGACATAGTTGAAAATGAAAGTAGCAGTACTGCAGAAAGTAACACTGAATAAACATTGGTAATTTTATTTTAATTTTTGAATTTCATTTCCTTTTTCATTTTCACAGCTCGGCACTCTCGGCAGTATTTTATGACGAATCATAGTACAAATTTTGTATAACTGCATTTGTGATATTTTTTACAAGATCAATTGGATCTTGAAAACCTATTGGGGAATGCGGCTATCAGTGAAATCTAGTTTATTATAATCTTGAAATATCTTGAAATTGAAGGAAGGAAATAGGGGAAAGACTACGAAATATGAACTAGCATTGATTTATAACTGGAAAACTTTATTGCAATTATAAAGACATTCCACTTCATAACTCGTAAAGTTGATAAAAATCCAAAAATACAAAACTATACTTAAAAAGGCATACATATCACCTCTCACATATTATTTTTTTAAAAATATACTCTAAAACTATTAACGACGTCTTATTCATAAAACATTGGTTACAGCTTTCGGTGCAAATGGGAATTTTATAATTACCTTATTTGGAATTTTCATTGTAGCTGCTTAATATTTCTGCACTAGTTCGGCAATATTGTATGAAACTTCTTAGTATTAACTTGGAAACAGATCTGGTAATATTTTGCACCAGTTCAATTGGGTCCTGAACACACAATGGTGAATCGATACGGAAGATCTCTGGTTTTGGCGTTGAGTGCACGTAGTGATTGTAACTTTGCATCTCTAGTGGCAAGTGCGGAATGTGTATATCAGTAAAGTCTAGCTTTTTGAGCGATTTTCCCATTAGAGGACTTATCACGCAGGATCTATAGTCGTAGTCTGCATAAAACTCGAAAAATCCTCTCAGAAGTTCTTGAAATTTCAAAGAACAATCTTTAATCGGAATATCTTCACAGATGCCAGTTTCCCAACCTGGAAAAAATCATTTACATTTATCTTTAGTATTAAAATTTTGATTCTTCTTTCCAGTATCACCCATCTCACCTTGGACTTTTTTATTTATAATTAGTGATATTCTTTCAACTTACCAGCAATGATTCTGGATTCACTTTTTTTTTTCATAAGTTCTGCAATGCTTGGTAAGACTTCAATTTGTTGAAGGTAAAAGATGACGAACCAAGTAATTCCGAATGTTGTTAGACCCTGTACATCTGACAGGCAACACAACTTCAGCCACTTCTTTAGATAAAGAATCATCTTTCGACAAGGTGGATATGATGTCACAAACAATCTGTAACAGATATATTTATAACGTAAATATTATTACATATAATATGTTTCAAAATTATCCCAATTTGTTTATCTATGTTCATATTGAAACAGCCCACATTGTCGATAGTCAAGAATGTTGATTTTATTTTTCACCTGAACTCAACTTGAAATTGACCCCTAAAAACGATCGATAAAATAGGACCTTTCAATATAAGCTTATACATTTATACACATAATATGAAACATAATAATGGAAACCGTATTCATACTTGACTATCTTCGTTTTTTCCACCGTAAGCCCGTTAGTAAAAGAAACATCCAAATTTAAATCCAGCTCCCGGTGTCGAACTCTGATGATAGGTGCTCTTATTTGTAGGAGAACTTCTTTTAAGTCCCATTCATTTGGCAGACTTTCAAAACATATTTGAGAATTCAAGAGATATTCACGATTTTTGGATAATAGCTGCATTCCACTGTATGCGTTACCTAAAAAAGGTTATAATGAGAAATATAAAATATCAAATAAGCAAGAGGAAGATCAGCAGGTATGTAAACAATATTTGAATGGTAGAATTGCAAAAGTACGTAAATGCCATTTTTTGGAAGTCATTTATTGACTTAAAAATCCTTTAAAGAATCATCGCACATTGTGAAAAAAAGATATTCATTCATTGTATCGTGTATTGTGGCCGAGATATTCATATGATATTCACTTACATTCAATCGTTCATTGTTTAAAATTAAATGAAAATAAAGTTATTTGGCAAAAATATCACCAAAACCTTTTCTCTTGACACTTACGTACTTTTTTTTATTTAAAATTTCAAAAAAGTCTGACAAATTGCTTACCACAATCCAGAAAAACGTCCACATAGCTCTCTTCAAAGGCAAGATACGATGCTCTAGATCCAAAAACATAAGCCTTAGTTTCCGGGTAATGCGATTTTACTGTTTCTTCCAAAGATTTCAAAATCAGTTCATTTTTTTCCAGCAATATTGCTTCATTTGATTTAAGTACTAACGCCTCCGCCTCTTTTTCTGCATTAATAATTAAATTTATCGCGGGTTTCGTCAATTCAGGCACCATATAATCTTTGCTTTTAACCAAATATTTGTGCATGTTATCTTCGCAATGTTTTGTGAACATATCAGAATTTCCAAATGACATACTTGCACATGGAATACAAACGTCGTAGCATAAAGAATTTCCTTCCGAGACCATTTCCTCCACTTTTCTTAAATGTTTTCTGTTTATCAGATGATTCGCAAAATCTATATCAAACTCGCATTTCGTATTGCACACTTGACAAGATAATCTTTGAACAATGTACCAAGAATTTGTAAGTTGTTCAGTAAACGTCTTTACAATTTTTTGAGTATGTTCTCTCTGTTCCCGAACCTGATCTTTATGATTTTCATTATTCTCAATATGCTCTTTAATGACCTTGTCGTCATTTTTCATCTCTACCCTGCAAACAATACAGCAAACGACCTCCTCGTCCAGTTCCCTCAAGAATTCTTTTGTTAAAGCAAGATCGCTGAACTCATCCGGAAAATTTTGAAAGTTCAAGTCGTTTTTCTTCAGATCATTAAGTTTGCCAATATGCTTAGTATTCAACAAATGTTCATAGAGAAGTTGGAGATTGTTTGGCAGTTTCTGATAACAAACCAGACAAATTCTTTCATCGTTGATTAAGATCGTCAACATAGCACCTAAGTTCAGCTGCTCAATCTTCATTAGATCAACATTAAATAGATTCGACGGTCCCACTTCGAGAAACTTGCTGCTATAGTTGGTATCAAAGTGGAGTGTGACATTCTTCTTCTCCCGTGTTTCTCTCGATCTTCTTGGTTTTCTTATTATTTCTCCACATAATTCAGCCACAATAGATTTCTCTTCAGCAAGTTGGTTGCTGATTTCAATATCTCGCATCTTGTCGGGCTTTGTAAGAAGACTCAGAAGTCTTTCACGGTGATCAGAACTCTCCAAGTGAGCGATCATCTTCTCATCTTCAAAAATATCAATTTCGCAAACGGGGCAGTAGATATAAGGCACGTAATCCCCTGTAAATGTTTGAGAATTTTTATGCTTCTGATCGTTGAGATGTTCAAATAACTTAAGATCACTACAAATGGTTACACTGCAGACATCGCATTTATAAGGAACATTCGTATTTGGAATATTTTTCTTAGGTATGGGTATATTATAGTTAGACTGGCTGTTAGAATACTCCGGTTCCGTCATCTTTAGACTTAGTTTCTGTAACTTCCAATGTAAAAGATCCCAACCTTTCGTAAACTGATTCGAAGAGTTTGTACTTGTTAGGTTTTTACTTTGATCCGTTTTTTTTGTTGATATTATTTGTTCTTCTACAACAGGGTCTAATTTCTCGCAGAATTCCTTAACATTGCTCTTGTGTCTTCTGCCTGTTGCGTGTTCTAAGAAACTACTCTTGCCTATCCTCAGTTTAACCCAGCATAAATCGCATCTGAAACATTTTTTATCTATTTTATCTTGCGTTAAAAACAAGGCAACTTTGCAGCCATTGGTTGGAAAAATAAAGTGCTCGGCCAGGAGTTCTCTTTCTTCAAAAGCGATTTTGCAGCGAGAGCAAGTATAACGAGTCTTTGATTTTGAATTCCAAACATCCGTAATAATAGTTTTCGAAGAATTAAGTAAATTATTTAAATGTTTCTTGCCAAGAAGATGCTCCCTTAAAGCTCTTTCGAACCTAATTTTTACGTTGCATATTTTGCAATCTAATACTTTTTCAGCTTTTTTCTTTTCTTGATTTTCTCGTTGCGTTCTGTGATTGATTCCAAGCAAATGTGAATTCCAATTTTGGTCTCCGCTGACAGTAACTTTACACAGATGACAAACTCTTGGAAGACCAGAGTCGCTTTTTGTGTCCTAGAACGAAAAAACATGGTTAAGCGACACTTTTTCGAAAAATAAGTTTTTCGTATCAGTGGAATCATGAGAGTAAGCTGCATCTGACTACAACGATTGAAATTATAGTTTTTAATTATTTACAAGAAAAAAAATGACAGTTAAAAATTGCGAATATAGACTAAATTAATCAAGCAGGAAAAATATGTGAAAAGTACTATGCGAACATTTTCGTCCAACCCAGACAGTAATGCCGTGCAATGTAAAATGAGCGTATCTGCAGTTCGAATAAGTCACCTGTCACTTTTTCGTATCTAGAATAAAATTCATCAAAGCTTTTCTTTCTAGTTTGGTTTATAAACATGCGTTTCGAAATGCGAGATACATAGGTAATAAATAGTATCAACCGACAACAAATGAGCAGCTTTTATGAATTATATTTTAGATATAAAAAAGTGACAGGTGATTTATACGAACTGCAGATACGCTCATTTTACGTTGCACGGCAGAACACTTACTTACATTACTTTTGAGATTGGACGGCTGTCTTGTTAAGGCTGTTATGAGCAAATCCTGTTTATTTTGAAGACTTTTAGACGTTTGTGGATTTGACGGAAGATTTCGTTTTGACGGATTTTCTTTATTATTTTTCTCAGAAATATCATTTTTGTACAATCTTTTTTTATTATTATGGCGACTTCCTTTAATGTGTTCCAGTACAGTAATTACCCTCTGCATTTTACAATTACAAATGTTGCATTGATAAACAGAAGGACCAACTTGAAAAATATGATTTTCGAGAAGCTGTCTACATTTACTTTCCGATAAAGTATCTAAATCCTTGTCAGATTGAATCAACTTTACCAGCTTTAATTTATTGTGATATAAACTTGTTTCGTTAGAGTGATTTAAGACAGATTGTTCACCTAACAGAATTTTTTTACAGAGGCTGCAAAAATATCCAAATTCATGTTTGCGTATGCCATTATTTAGGAATGTTCGAAACATTTTTACGGTTTTTTTCTGAAGTCTTCAAAGTCCTTCTTGTTGAAAATTACTGAAGAAAATGACCAAGTATTTTCTGCAATTAGAAAATTTTAGGTAACAATTTCAAAAACGATTTTAAGACTGTACTACACTATGAAGAAATAATACATGCTCTCTTATGAGAATGTAAAATCATCACTTTCAACGTAGTAGTCAGTAGTAGTTTTACAAGATTTTGTAAATTTATCTCTCTGAAAGTAGGTAATAATTGAACTGAATTGGACTGCCAGAGCTGCCGGAGAATCAAATTATTACCTACTTTCAGAAGTAAATTTACAAAATCTTTTAAAACTACTACGTTGGAAGTGACGTTTTTTTTCTTCATATTATGCTATATATAAGTATATATAAGTTCATATATAGTATATATAAGTTCACTACTCTGAAGGAAGTAATATTTTATATTACAAGTTTTGGTATAATTTCAAAACGTAGTGGTAAAGTTACAAGAAATATTTTTTACAGTGTAGTATAAGGAGTGCAGAAATACAAAAAAAATATACAGTTCAAAAATACACAGTTTGAAGTGCCGTTTAACAGGGGAATGTTTCATGCTATGAGGAAACTATATGTATCAGAGATCTTCACCGCAAATATTATAAATACGTCGATACATTTTCACTCTATATATATATATATATATATATCATTTAGAAATATTTGATAATAATATTTATTGAGAAAAATAAGATATATATCAAATTTTTAGGTTAAAACTTGAATTCAACTCACACTGTAAAAAATATTGTTTGTAACTTTACCACTACATTTTGTAATTATACCAAAACTTGTAATATTACTTCCTTCAGTGGTGACTTCCTTACTCCCAAAGTAGTAATTTTACAAGATCGTGTAAATTTACCTCTCTGAAAGCTTGTAAGGATTGGACACACTGGCAGTCCACTGGGAGTAAGGAAGTCACCACTCTGAAGGAAGTAATATTATAAGTTTTGGTATAATTACAAAACGTATTGGTAGTTACAAAAAATATTTTTTACAGTGCACGTAATACCCATTCTTGCAGCATTCTGTTATTTTAACAAATTTTAATCAACCGTAAATTCTATTTATTTATATATATATATATATATGATATATATATATCTCTATGTTTTTGTAATATGTATACTATTTACCTGCTTATAAAATACAATAAGGACCAATCTTTCTCTATCAATCAATTTAAAAAGGTTATGAAATTTTAAACAGATAAGATAACAATTTAAACAATTATCTTTTAAGTACATACCTATATATATATTTATATGTATATGCAATGCAATATCTGTTCTGACAACTGCCAAGTGCCAATACTGCCAATGCCAAACGATGCTAAATGATGTTTGATGCTAAACAATGCTAAATGAAAAATGATGCTAAATCACAAATGATGACAATGGTTGTCATGAGAATACAGAGAGAGGAAAAACTTGAAAGAAAAACCTGTTTCTTTCTAGAAAGAAACTGATTGGTTGCAGTGGCCCCATACTCTACTGCGCATGTGTCGCACTCGATACCTGATTGGTTACTATTCGCGCGCAATTTGAAATGCTAAATAATATTATAGATTTCAAATTACGCGCGAATAGTAACCAATCAGATACCGAGTACACCGCATGCACAGAAGGTTCTAAGACCCTATTTTTGTTACAGTCATTGCTATTCTGTCATTCACACAATGTACATATCTATTTAATACATACATAGTTTATGACGGAAATGAAATGCTTGAAAATTTGAATTTTTGACGTTAAAAGTGACAACAAAATAATGAAATGTATGTATAAGTGGTGTTTTTATAGCTTATATATTTTTCGCAAAACTTATCTTGAGCATTACAAACTGGTTATTGAATATTCGTAAAATAAAGCTACATCTTTCAACGCAATAATGCTGGAAAATTGCTTACATAAAGAAACTAACCTCTGCGTTTGTCATTACACAGTCAGTTAAAGAAAATTAAGGGTTTAAGTAATTTTAACACATATTATACAGGGATTAAGACTCTCTTCGATAAACTAGATATATTTTTTTACAAAGCAATACACATTTTTTTTGGATCTTAAAATTTTATGTTCAAATTTTTCAAATTTGCTGTTGATAGTTTACATTACGCATATATGTATGTAGTATACTATGCGTAATATGCGCATAGTATACTATGCAAATATTTTGAAATCTTTGTTTACGCAAAAAAGAAGTGTAAAGAAACAGAGTATTTCTACAGAAGAAAAGATATAATTCTAATATTTATTGAATGAAATGAAGAAATAGAACTTCGAGGTTAAAAGTTAAATTAAAAATATAGAAAATATGATTTTAAAATGACATTTCAAAAACTTGAAAATATTTTAGTTTGATGTGAATTGAATCATATCTTTTATCTTAATTATGGTCATTATATAATATTTAATTTGACTCATTTTAATTTTACTCCTGGACACTAATAATATTTTATTTAGGATTCCAGCAAGGCATTCTGCAGATCGATCGAGGCGATCATCCGTAAGAAACCACTTTTATATTTTATTATAATTCATTGCGCTAGATTATACATATATGCACTTTCTAAATTGACAATTGAAATTTAGTTAACTTCTTATGACTTTCACTTTAAAAAAATAGGAAATTTTAAGTGATTTTTTTTCGAGATTGTTTAATTTTTAGGGCCGAAAATTTATCGAGAAGAAACATTGTAATCCGTAATTGTTCTATTTTCTAGATTCTTAAACCACCGAAACAACGTCAGCCTCTTCAGTGTGTGGTTATGAATCCTTCTGAAAGTTCTGTCGTTAAGAAAGGAAAAAGACGAGTTAGTTTTGCCGAGAAAAAACATATCAAGTGAGTTCTTCTATTAATTTTGATAAAGACTTAATAATTTTTAATAATTTCAGACTTCAAACTTGCACACTTTTTCATATTTTTTATACATTTTTTAGACAGGGATACTTTTTTGCTTCTTGAATAGCAAATAAGTTAAATACATATCAAATTGTCGGTAATTGTTATTCAAAGCTTATCTGTGATCGATTAATGCAAAATTATATGCTTTATAAAATCAAAACTACAAAGTTTCCACTGTAATAAACCAAAAAAATGTTGAAATTTTCACCTTTTTCAAGGGCCAAAATTATCAAATGAAGTTGAATTATTATGGGACTAGAAATTACTTATTTTTTGCTTTTCTTTACAGAGAATTTTGCGATTCTTTTGAGCAAGGGACAGTTTGGGACAACACCTACGAGGAAAATGATTCCGGTCACCAGAAAACTAATCATTCCGAGAACCTTGATGAAGGTTCAAGTATATCCAAGGACACCGAACCAATTTTACCATCTTCTATCATCAGCCTAGACAAAGAAAATTTTCCACTCGATATCCAGATATTTAAAGACCAGTCTCGGTTGAATCCTCATTTGGAAGTTGCACCCATAACTCCTTTTTTCGATGACCCAGAACCAAGCACTCCGAATGAAGTATTGGAGTCAAGTGCAATGGATACTGATTTAGATTTACCAGACGTTTTAATACACACCAACGAAATGCAAAACTTCAATAACAGACCGAGCGAGGAAATTCCATCACAAGAGAAGAGTTCTTATTGCAGTCCTTCTTTCCCTGAGGAAAATATATCTAAATCATCCCTCCACCAAAACACCATCTACGATAATGAAACTATGGCCTTTACTAAAATATTACCATCCCTTCCTCATAACGACAAAGAAAATTCCTACAGTCATCCAAATACAGAGGAACGAATTGAAAGAGTCATCCACAATTTCTCAATGGATTTCACCGAAGCAGTTCCCAATACTTTGTATTCAGAAGAAAAAGAAAGAGAAGATCAAGATGGTATGGATTTGACTCTAGAAAATGAAAATGAAATTCAAAAGCCTAGTGATGAGACACAACTGAATGATGTCTCTATGGAGATTACGACAGCGATACCTTCCGTTCATGTAAAAATCTCTGAAGATGACAATAACGATAATAATGATGATTCTAAGGTTGATAATTTTTCTAGGAAAAATTTATCAATGGAATTGACTTCTGTAGTGCCTTCAATTTCGATCCCATGTCAAGGCAATTTAATGCAGATTCACAGAGATGAGAGAACAAGGCTTTTCAGGAATTCAATGGAATTGACTGCCGCAGTGCCTTCTTGCTTTGCGCAAGATGCCTTACAATCAATGCAATTAAATAGTACTGAAGTTTTGTCTCGGCAACGATCTATGGAGTTTACTTCTGTAGTTCCAAGTATTCTTCCTAGTGCAAATCAAGCCAATTTTCAGAAGAGAACAACAGAGACAGACAGAGATAAATCTATGGAATTTACTACTCTAGTTCCGAGCAATTTGCAAGATCGAACTGAAACCCTTCGAGGAAAATCTATGGAGTTTACTTCTGTAGTTCCAAGTATTCTTCCTAGTGCAAATCAAGCCAATTTTCAGAAGAGAACAACAGAGACAGACAGAAGTAAATCTATGGAATTTACTACTCTAGTTCCGAGCAATTTGCAAGATCGAACTGAAACCCTTCGAGGAAAATCTATGGAGTTTACTTCTGTAGTTCCAAGTATTCTTCCTAGTGGAAATCAAGAAAATTTTCAGAAGAGAACAACAGAGGCAGACAGAGATAAATCTATGGAATTTACAACTCTAGTTCCGAGCAATTTGCAAGATCGAACTG
>UCOK01008871.1:0-51609 GCA_900474325.1 Synergus umbraculus
GTGCAGAGTATAGGTTATGTTAGTCAGTAACATAACCTATAAAGTAACGTTTATTATAAGATGAATTTTGTGGCTTTAGTTAACTAGTAAGCTGTTGTTTTGCATATGTTACATTCCTAAATATGCCTTAGCTAATAAATGACTAAAATTTAACTATGTAAATAATGTAAACAATAACAATTTTTCTACAAATCATAAATTCTTAAATTCTCTTAAATTCTTTTAAATTCTCATAAATTCTGTCATATTCTCGGTCATATAACCTGAATTTAAGTTCTCGAGAATTTAAGAACTCTACGCCGAATATCAACCGCCAAATTGGATTCGAAGAATTTGAAATTTAGTTAACGTTAAATCCATCTAGGTGGCGCGCGCAGTTTATTCCGGCTTCCGGGCCGCTCGCCTTGACTGCGAGCGGATTTGGTAATTTTCCAAGATTAATAATTAATAATGAGGAAAATATTGAAGACTTATTTCATACTATCACCTTTTTTAATTTTATAATTAAAATCATTGTTTCCGCGGACATAAATTACAAACAATGTCTTAACACGTGGCTCTCACATGACATTCTGTTGATAAACCGGATAAACCTGTCAAAGAAAATGGCGAGTCGTGAATGTAAAATTAGATTTGCAGAATAATTTTGCTTTCCCAATGTTTAAAATTAGTCAACAGGTTAGGGTCTTTTAAATTTCAATTTTAAATCGATCCGTAAAAAATTCTGAGTTTTATAATAATAAAACATTCTTATAAATTCTTATTTGTAGAACAAGTATAACCTCAAAATCGTTCATTATTTTTGGAACAAGCATTCTGCTTGTTCGAAATAAACATTCAAATAATGAGTTAAACAATCGAATGATCATTTAAATTTCATAAATAATTTTTAAGAGTCTGATTGTTAATTTTATTGTTCTTTTGACAACAAGAGCTGAAGAAATTCGGTTTTCGAATTGGAGTTTCATTGTTGTTTTTAGTATTTCTAATATTATTGGTGTAATTATTTCGTTTAATGAGTGCTTCGAAGTGTTTTACTTTTTAAAAATGATTATAATTTTCGTTTTGCTTTTTATAGTGTTTCTCTAAAAACTATGTCAGCACAAAATTCAAAACCACCCGATAATCGTAGAGAGAAGCAAGGTGATTTTACTCTTCTACAAGGATTAGAGGTTTGTTTTCTTATTTACGTTCATAGTTTACTATTTCTCTCATCAATATGCATTTTGCCATACACCACTTAATTTTATTATTCCGCCTTTTAGTTTGTCATATTTTTTTAATTACTGAGGACCTCAACACATTTATAATTGTACTCAGAATTATCTTATTTACTAATTATTTATTCTAGAACAAAAATCTTTCATTTCTAATTATTTTCATCATTTTTAGGAATATTCAGGCGACACGGTAGAATGTTTTTCAGTTTTTGTGAGCGAAGACAGTTCTAGTAATGCAGAGGTTCAAGAACTTGTGCTTGATGATCAAATTTTGGGAACCACACTTACTGCAATTACATTGCCTGATGGAAGTCAGGCATTCGTCACAGGAAACATTCAAAGTGATGGTATGGGTTCAATCCTTCTTTACTTTTAAACAATTATTTTCTTCCAATTTAACTGTGTAAAGGATTAAAATAAAATCTTACTCTGAAATATTTTCAGGGCCCGAGTTAAAGAATTTGACGGAAGCAGAAACGAGAGGGGCATTAATCTTGAAGGATGGGGAATTGCTACAACTGCAATTGGATCCTATGACCTTTCTTGAAACACAGGAAGCGAATAATACGGAAAACACTTATCCTCAGGTTCAAGTAGTCAATGGCACGACATATGTGTTGACTAGTCAGTTAGAGCAAGATGAATGCGTTTGGCAACAGGAAGATGGAAAGTTGAAAAAGAAGGAGAAGGCTGTGCTAAATAAATTCGTAGAGCCTAAAATCAAAATCCAACACCCTTGTCCCAGAGAAGGTTGCTTGAAAGTTTATAGTACGCCTCATCACTTAAAGGTTCGTTTTTTTAAATATTAATAGCAAAATTTAAGGAACTAATACGATATACATTTTTTTATGTAATAGTTACACTCAATATCATTTTTCAGGTTCATGAACGTTCGCACACAGGACAAAAGCCATACTTGTGCTCCCATTCGAAATGTTCGAAGAGTTTTTCAACCGGTTATAGTTTAAAAGCACATTTAAGAACACATACTGGCGAAAAACCTTATGTTTGTGTATTTGCATCTTGTAATAAAAAGTTTAAAACTTCTGGAGATTTACTAAAACATGGCAGAACTCACACGGGCGAACGTCCTTTTATTTGTCCAATGGATGGTTGCGGTCGATCTTTTACTACCAGCAATATTCGGAAGGTATGATATATATTCAAACTAGTGAATTGGTAGAAAATATTTAATTAATTTGGTAGTTACTAATATGAATTGTATTTTTTATAGGTTCATATGAGAACGCACACTGGCGAACGTCCTTACAAATGCACTCAACCAAATTGCGACAAAGCCTTTGCGAGTGCAACAAATTATAAGAATCACTTGCGAATCCATTCCGGAGAGAAACCATACGTTTGTTCAATGGAAAACTGTGGAAGACGTTTCACCGAATATTCTAGTCTTTATAAACATCATCTAGTGAGTAAACAAATTTTCAAGATTTGAGTGACTATTTTGCAAAGGAAATGGAATTGAGATTCTAGATTCGTAAATCCATTTTCTGCTTTAGGTTCACACTCAACACCGGCCTTTTGAATGCAAAATTTGCTTTAAAAGATATCGACAGAGCAACACTTTAGCCTTACACAAAAGGACAGCCCACTCGTTGATCGAGAGCGAAGATGGTATGGATATTTATTTAGACGAGATCTCAGAATTAAACGGTTCTAATCACAAGAAAAGAAAGAGTATCACAAAACAAAGTGTGAGTAATTCAAATAAACACTTGTTTGGTAAAAATGGATATTTTATTTCTTAAATTTTATACGAGGCAATTTATTCACAGAATTTGGTGTTGAGTAAAAACGGGCAAATTCAATTTTCTGATGAATCTGATAATGAAACGCAAATTCTTTTTGTTGGAGATCCTACACAAGTCGCTACATTACAGGTAAATATTTTTCTTTAACTGAAAGGTCTTTTATAAATCAGAAATTCTTTATCAACTTATTTTATAATTATTTGTGTGCCTATTTTATGATTATAACAGCAATTGGGAATGGAGGAAACTTTCAGTAATTCTACAATCGATACTTCCTTGGATTCTTCTTTGAATATAAAAATCGAAGGGATGGAACTTGGATGGACCTAGGATTCGTTAACACAATTCTTAAGAACCAGAGTAATGAAAGAAATTTTGAATCACACTAGCAATATAAGGACAAAAGGCTGTATTAATTTTTATCGAAGGACTGACAGGTGGTAACTATGATTTGAATAGCTTCTAAGTAAACGTCATATACAACGTTACATACAAACCCGGATCCAGATGTCTTAATTAATTTAGTACATCTAGTTTTTATATGTAATTGTACAAACAATAGAATTGATATTTAAAATCAAAGGACTTGTCCTTTTTTATCTTCAACATATTTAATTTTAATAAATCAAGTTTTGGCAAAAAAATATGTAAAATATCACGTGCCCTTAATTTAAAATAATTATCGGTGTCTAATTTATTCTTATCATTTTTATTCCAATTTTAAGAATTGAATTGGACATAGGATAAATTATAACTTTGAAGAAATCTATTTCTTTTTATTATAAAAAGATGAGTGAAATATATCGAAATATATCGAGAATCGTGGTTTTAGCCGGTTTTTAAAATAATACTATACAACAATAAATACGATAGTTTTTTTAGAAATCGAAACCACAATTAAATATCCAAACTACAGTAAACGTAGTTCATTTTGAAAACAATCTCACATCTATAATTTTTTGTAATCTAAAACACATGTAATAATTATTTAGTTCATGCAATATAAGGAAACGTTGTTTATAAATATGTATTATTTTTTAAAATTTGGTTAAGTTTTTAAAATTCATATCCTGTAACTGATATTCATATAAAACTGAAATTAAAACTAAAAAGTTTAATCTTAATTATTACATCTATTAAGAAAGAAGAAGTAAAATATTATAAATTATAACATTTTGAAAACAAAGTAAACGCCAGCGCTTTCGATTTCGTATGATTGATTGATTATAACACAAAAAATCTTAGCTTTTCTTTATTTTCAAATGATTTGTTATTTACACAGTTGAGTTCGTCAAGTGTATTTAATTGAATATAATGTATTGAGTACGATGAGCACAGAGCAAACACCTTTCTTGTCAGCTTGTTCCTGAGGTAAGATACTTAAAATATACTTTAAATGAAATACAAACATTGAAGTTTAGTACTAACGGTTTCAAAAACTTTTATCAGTAATAATTGGCCGACTGGATCTGATTACATATCCACATACCTACTTTGTTTCTAAATCTTAAATATAGATTTACTAACTTTTTCTTTTAAGTATAAATAACCAATTTTTCTAATGTTTTTTTATTTATTTATTTAATAGTGATTTTTATTTCTATAATTTCAAATCAGATTCAGATAATTCCTTTGAGCTTTAAGTAGTCGATTCTAATTTTTTCAGTAATATAAAATATTTGATATTGTGAATAACTATTGTAATTAAAAATTGACAATTAGTTATTTTTCAGTAGAAAAAGGTACTCTTATCGGAATCCTTGAGCCACATCGTCTTTGTGTTGCAGAATGACTTTTATAAATGAACCGGTACTGTTGAGATAATTTACCGCTAGATCTCAAAAACCTATTACAAGAATAAATTTATAAGAAAGCAGTGATTCGATCCAGTGATATAATTTAATTCTTTTTTAAATGGAAATCTTTTAATTCTGGATTATAAATTCAGAGAAGACACTAGTCAGCAAATTAGAAGGATTAAAATCAGATTTAACATTACAAAACTCGACAAATTTTACTTATTTTTTTTTTTCAATGAACCGTTTGAATCTTATTCCTTTGTGTGATTTTTCTTTAAATTCAGATTGGATCAGCTTCTGAGGACCTTTTTCTGCACGTGCTGCACCCGAGGATCATTGAAGTTCCGGCTTCCCGTTCTCCCACCAGCCCCATCCGGAAGACCTTCCTCAATGGAATAGAGCTCGATGCGAATAGTCTTCGTTCGACTAACAAGTGCCCAAGAACTCAGTTTTGATGCCGGGCCTTAATATTCGCTGGCATTATGTCAACTCGTTCTTTCCTTTCGAAATGAGTATTTGAAACTATTATTTCGGACCGAAAGTAAAGATGTCACACGTCGTTATCGTACCGCCAATCTTCGCTGAGACCACGAGTGCCATTCCCACGAGACTCTGTGTCTTAAATTTTCACTTTGATTCCCGATCGAAAGTGAAAGATCTTGACAGAAAGATCGATCGAGTGCAGCTGCCAAGATTTACAGTCGATTCATGATTATTCCTGATCCTTGTGCCGATGCACGCCGTAAGAGGCAGGTAAGATGAATATTCGACAATGGATCATTCATAACATTTCCCCGATTTATATTGACATTTGCACGTTTATTTACCTCGGGGTTTATTTTCCTCCTAATTTCCTTTTCATTTCTATTGTTTATTAATTATATTTAAATTTTGAATCAATCCCTGTTCTCCAGTAAAATTGATAATGATAAGAAAGAAGTTTTATTTCAAAAAAATTTGCAAATTGAGAAATTAAGCTTTTATATTTTCATTTAAATAAATATCTCACTTTTATCTATGAATATTCCATCATAAAGCACTCATAATATTATCCAGATTTATTGACATTCTCACGTTTATTTACTACCCGATTTACTTTCTCACAAACGCCCCTTTGAGTCCTATTTCTTAATCATCAGTTTTCAAATTATTATCATTATTAGAGATTTTTAGTAAGGGATAAAAATAAATACTCGAAAACAGAATTATAATTTTCAAATTTAAGTCTATTTTGATTTATCGGAATAGGTCACTTTATCTATTATTGGTGCACTTCTAATTATGGAAATAACATTAGACCAATTGTGATAGTCACATAGATATGTTTAGAAAAAATCGTTAATGAACTTGTATACTAATTAAATTAGCCTTTTCGAGTTTAAATCCAATGCACACGGATATCTCAAAGTCCAAACTTGCAGTGTACGAAGAAGATAAGCCTCTGTATAAACTTCGTATCAATGTCCGCTGATTTCTGTACACAAACTGGGTCGGTTTATGAACGAGATAGAAAAAGTCTATCTCTTTAACCACCAGGGCAATTAAGAATTACATCACAATATCATCTGGTCTTCTCGGAAATTTTTTTTTATTATTATTTAGAACTGGTAATTTTCCTTAAATAATAATTAGCTCCTGATAATGTAATTATGAATACTTTAATTAACTTCCTTTTACATAGTTTGTTGAAAAATGCATTTGGTGCTCATTAAAATTTATCAGTTAACATATTTAAAAATTGTTCTACCTGAAGATATATTTCCTCTTTAAAATTATCAGCCATCGTTTTTACAAAGAAATATATGCTATTGGTTGATAACAAACAATAATTATACATTTGCTTCAGGAAAATAAATTTAAACTATTTCCTAGATTGTAAGTTAAAGTTTAGAATATTTATTTAAAAAAATCAATAATTGTAATATTGATCTGATTAATTATTTTAATTTATCGATAATTTATTAAAAAGTTATGATTCCGTTAGATTATCAAATTTTGGGCCCGTGATATTGAAAGTGCGGCCCTTTTCGCAGATGTGCTGTGACGAATAATTAATATTCCTATTCTTCGAGAAGTATGCGTATCACGCGCCGGAATAAATAAGAAAATTAACGATCGATTGAAGCAAACCTCATGTTAGAGAAATCAACGCCGTTGTGGAATTTCAAAACCGCCAATTATTTTACTTTGAAAACCGCAAGCCTAGCTGGGTCTCAAAACTATTTTTTTCTTTTTAAAAAATTCATAAATAAATTCATAGTAGATGCAGAATGTTCAATAGTAAAGTAAAAATTTATTGTCACTATATTTAATTTATCGGCCATAGGGATTTCATAATCTTCGACCATGACGATTTCTAAATCGATTGCCTTTTGTAGAATATTAGGACGTTAATTCGCCTCGTGTTGATAAATAATCATAAGCTTCGAATTATTTAAAAGGTCCTATAATCAGTATCTGCATTATTTTGTTTTTTCTATTAAAAGAAAAAATTTGCACTTATTTAAGTAAAATAAGAATATTTAATTTTGAAGTTAGATTTTGAATTCTTCGTTTTATGGAAAAACTATCGAAACTAAATATTTTTTCGCTCTTTATGCAGTCTTATATTTGAAAAAAGATTAGCGCTACAGAGCGAAAATATATTTATCTATAATTTTCGTTGACTGAAATGGAGATTGGGATTTAGAGCTTAACACTTTGGTTCAACGCCCTTAAACATAAAAAGAAGCATAACATTTTGCCACAATATGTAAATTGATAAATAAGTTTAAAAAATGTTTCGCTAATTTAAATAAATCTTTTTAGTCAATTGGAATAATACTTTCTTTAAAGGCTAATTTTTTTGAGATATAAAATGAAGATTTGAAACGAAGATTGGATATTAAGATTTGAGTTGAAATGATTTTCCACGGTCGTCAGATATTGGATGTACGTATTTCTAGCTATCTCGTGGTTAGCTCGGTAAACAATTAAGTAAATTAGTGTAAATGAGACTAATAGAACCACCGACGCTACTGAGTTCTTCATGTTAAAATATAGTAATACAGAATTTCATATATGGATGCGTTCTTTATAAGCGAGATACTTCCTCTATAGGACATATTGTTTATACACATTACATAATTATACACGTGCGAAATCTTATCTCACCCCTTAAAGGAATAAAACATTTTTTAGCATTGCGCTAATTACACTGATTACCACGTCCTTCAACTTCATAATTAATAACACAACAAAATGTTCTAAATGTTTATGATCAAATATTAAAAGTATTATAGGCAAAGTATAGGAAAGAATAGGGTGGAAAAAAGTCTAGTTAATTAATTGAAAATGCAAAAAAATATTTAGTTTCGACACTTTTTGCATAAAACGAAGAATTCAAAATCTCTCTTCAAAATTCAATATTTTCATATTACTTCTATAATATTTGAATTAAATATTTTTTCGCTCTGTACGCATAATTCTAGTTAAAAATTTATTAATTCTACAAAGGGAAAAAATTTCAATTTTAATCTTTGTTAAGTAAAATGAAGAAATCGAGTTTTTAGATTGGAACTTGGCTCCAACATCCTTAATGTGAAGTAAATTTACTTTAAAGTAAGCAATTTTTGTGTGATTCTATTTTTCAATTTGAACTTTAGATTTTTATCTTAAATATTCTTTTAACTGAAAAGTTTCAATTCCTATCTGGAAGACTTTTCAGTTTGAATAGTTTGAATAAAAGAGGACAAAGAACTCTCTAAAAAAGAATTCCCTACGTACAGTGTGAGTTTTGTCAAGGGGGTGTAAATAAGTAGAGCATGCAGAACAGACATCATAATCAGTAAACATAAGATCAAGGTGATACTTAGTCAAACAAGATCATCTTTACTATTCGTCATCTCGTAAATCACCCACTTCTGGCATTTCATTATGTATACATCTAAAGTAAATCGATTCGCTTTAATCATTTTACTTATCCCATCGATCGTTTTTCAACATTTAACAGAATGTGTCTGCATTTGTCTCACCATGCAAACGCGCCTTATGCAAAATAGCTTATTAAAAACAGAATGACTTTGGTCATTACTTGAACCTGTTATTCAATGACAGGATGATGACAGATATATTGTAGTCCACTCATGTGATGCGGAAAAGAATAGAAAGTTTTTCTAAAGATCGACACTTTTCGTCAGTTTAAAAGCTGTCGAGGTTCTTTATTGTTATACAGTATTATTGAAGATGCTCAAAAGCATAGTTCAGTTTTGTTGTGTGTAACATTCTTTGCTTATGATATTCGGTAAAGAAAAATATTTTCACAGAAGATTAGATAAATAAGTAGCAATCATATTTTAGCGGGAGGGTAGAAACAAATTGGGTGAATGAACTTTTGCTCTTAGTAGCAAATTTGAAAATTATTCTGTTGATAAATGTATGAGTAGAGATTAGCAACTGTCTAATTAATATTTTACTTGGAATACACTTTCATTCCAGTATTCAATTAATTCAAGTTTTCTGTACAAAAGAGTTATGTAAAAACTTTAAAAAAACTCTCCATTGCAATTTTAATAGAAAGGATGAAATTCTCTGATATAAAATGATTCCAGTTTGAATAAAAGACCAACAATCAGAAAATATATGAACGGAGATTTCAAATTGGAGTAAGAAAATTTCGTTTTCAATAAATGTATGCAGCTATTGTAAATTCTTTCATGTTGCAAAAGAATAGATATTATCATTGTAGTTGCTTCCATTATATCTTTGAGTTTACCAATAATACGACGTAGTATCTTCATTGGAAAAGCACCACACGTTTTATCTTTTGAATTAAAAGAATGACGAACCTCAGAAGTACGTGAAATTTTTTTCAAGATTCAAGGAAATAAGGGATTTCAGGAAGAATTGAGGAAATTATTTTGTATCACAATCTAAAATTAAATTGTAACTGAAATTACTATCTACAGATATTTAAAAAAATTTTTGATAATATTTGTAATAACTGGCAGGAAATAATTAATTATATAATAAAAAATAATAGACTGACCTAAACTGGAAAAGGCACTTTTAGGGTAATTGGTAAAGCAATGTTTATTGTTATTATAATAATTATTATTATCCTTTTTTCCAAGAAAGACCAGAAGCCGGTTAGCGAGTGGGTTGAGATGTTCTAAGGTAACAAGTGTAACAAGGCCAATTCGCAGGCCTCGGGAGCGAATCAGGAGATGAGAATTTCAATTTTTGGTAATTGGAATTGGAACCCGTCAACCAATCCGGTTGACATACCTATTATCCCGTCAATGAAATGCCCATGCTTCATATACGCCTCACCATTTACAAGTTGTACCTTTCAATATAAGTGTCTAAAAGAAAAAGCATCCACTTCGCCCGCAAAGCCCTCATCTCTTCTTTTCATTCGGTAAATTAATAATTTCATATTTTTATATACATATTCATTATTACGTGCATCAAGATATTATCAAAGAATTAAAAATTGTTTATTATAATAAAATTTTTGATTTAAAACAAGTTTTTTTCTGAGTGCCATTTAATTTCGGTGAGCAACATTATTTCGTATTTCTTACTTCCTGTTTCTTATCTTCGTATTAGCGAAGCTAAAGCAATTTCTTGAAAAAAGCAGTAAACGAAGGAATTGGTTTTTTTATCAGGGTAGAGATAAATAATAATTCACATATTGAATGTGTTCAATTATATGCGAGCAATTCATGTAAAATACTGATTAATAACCATTATTATTATTATTATTATTATTATTATTATTATTATTATTATCATTATTTTGCCTTCGGAAGTAGATACGACCTCAATTTTTATTTCATTTTTCCTCAACTATGATTATTATTGTTTTTATTGTCCTTATTTAAAAGAGACAAGAAGATACTTGTTCGATTCATTGACCTTGCGGCTTCAACTTTCATTCAAGAATGCAAAATCTAACTAATGTGTTAAATCTCAGCAGATTTTTCATTTCGCGCTGAATCATATATTAATTGAAATATTGGAAGTTCCGTGTGGTTATTCTCACATGGAGGTGACACATTATTACCTTAGTTGCTTATTAATGGTTTGGAATTTCTAATGGGATACATTTGATCTTTTATGAGGATAAATGTCGCAATCTTCCTATAAATGACGAGGAAACTTTAAAAAGTTTTTAGTCTTTCTCTGGAAGAGAAGCAATTATTGAATGTCTTACACAGAAAAAAAAAAGTTTTAAATTAAACCCGAAAGGACTAGTTTGTGTTACATTTTAAGCCAGTTTTGAGCTTAAAACTAAATTTAAGCCTAAAAACTAGCTTAAAATGAAACAAACTGGCTTAAAATGTAACACAAACTAGTCCTTTCGGGCTTAATTTAAAACTTTTTTTTTCTGTGTATTTCTGCATCAGATGAAAAAATTGCCAAAAAAGTTCCAAAAACTTTTAAAATATATTTTACCCATTGAGTTGGTAGATAAAATAAATTAGAAAATAAAAATGAATGAGAGGGATATAAATGTGAAAATGTTGGGTTTTCAGTGACGACTTGGAAGCTCTTACGGAGGAGTTGAATAACAAGGTCATCAAGAAGAAAGGGCCAGGCTAATAAGGTAATTCGAGTCTTATTCGTGCGTTGTAAAGGCCCTGGGTCACCGATAACGATACAGGAGACTTCATATATCGGAGAAGATAGCGAGTTCTCATTGAAAGGCCATCGCAAGAGATAAAAGTCTTCTCGCGAAAGCTCTTAGGCAGTCTGAGTGGCCAGCGTGTTGGTGAAGCATTTGTGGTTGAAACTGAGTTCTAATCGCCCTCAACGATGATTTCGTGACGAAGGTTTTATCGGCCTCGAGGAAGAGCCGCTTCGGGGAATAGAATTTCCTCATCGTGAGAGAGATCGCGTCCACCTTCTGGAGGAACATGTCCAAGAAGCAATGGATGGTCCTGTTGATGCTGTTCTTGACCTACCTTCTTCTGGGCGCATCGATCTTCTACCACATCGAGAGTCGCCTCGAGGTCGAAAAAGTCAAAAAGGCCAGAGAAGAGCGCATCGAGATTAATGGTGAGTTTTTTTTTCTCTCCACATATTATTTTTCTATAATTTTGCCTCGCATTTTGCATTCTTCAAAGGGAGAACTTTTTTTTACCCATTTTTCTGGCAGATTTGACAATTTTGCGAATTAAAAAAGAAAATAAGAACTAATCAATCAAAGATTAAAATTTGTTTCAGATGAAGAAAAAAAAAACATTAAACAATCGTAACAATAAATTCCCTGAAATATGTTAGTCCTTTTTATAATATGTCACTTGTAATTATCTAATGGAATTTTAATCTTTGTTGACGTATCCACTTAAGATAATTGTACTGATAAAACGTGTTTATAAATCATTTGAAGAAATCTCTAATATCGGTTTCGATATAAATAAAAGAAAGGTATTTTCTATCCCTTTCTTCCATGCTCTCTTTTCGTTTTTGATATATATTTTTAATAATAAATCTTGGATTAGCAACCTTCCAATCATCATTATTAGTTTGAAATAAACCTTTATCTTTTGTAAATTGAATAAAGGAAATACAACGATTTTCTTTATAAGGGTTCAAATCCATTTAAGGGCATTAAAATAGAAATCAGCATAACACCTTTTGGAGAAACTAGAACAGCAAATGTTTAACGCAAAAAAATACGAGCGGCTTCAAATCAAAAGAATCTCATTATAAAATTATCTGAATTACAAATCATGCTTCATATGGCACAATCGTATATGTTGCTAGACATATTGTCTCGTCTATAAAAAATGGCAAATGATAAGGATAAAATATAAAATGTATTGAAGAAAATGAGGAAAAGACACCTCTTATTTATATCTGCACTCATTTTGGATGATTTCATTTGTTGACGAGACAAATAAATATTTGTTATCTTTTGTCGATATGTCGTCTAAGAATTCGACCCCTCCTTGTGTACTGATCGAATATCAAGCTTAATAAGTTTAATAGCCCCTTGATATCACCGCATTTTGGATATTATAAAATTTTCCATAATACACGATACCCATTTGACTGATAAGTCCTTAATCTACCTCAAGAGTCTTTAATAAAAAATAATATAATAAAATCAAATAATATAAAACCATAAAACAGAAACTGAAAAAAATGAAAGGAAGACAAAGATGGAAACGTTTAAAATCAGCCTAAAGCATCATGAAAATTATCACATGCCATAAACCGAGTGTGAATTCCAGTTAATAAAGAGTGGTCTTGAAAAATGTACAAGTGCATGAAATACTGAAATTCTCCCCAGAAATTTTTGCTGTAAATCTCAAAGACATGAGTCGTATTTTCAAAATAGTCGACAATGGCAGATTTAAATGAATAATGACATCGTCAGTCTCCTACCTCTTATGGTCATATTGACAATTCGACTCGCGTTTTAAACGCCGCAAGACTAAAAGGAATCATAAAAAAAAGGAATTTAGCTTTTGTGAATCCTCGAACTCATGATTTGTTTGACAGCTTCTTATTTCAGGTAAATGATTCGACTATTAAGTATTTAGCTGAAATATACTACAGAATTTGTCAGGATAATTTGTTTCTTAAATTTCCGTTATATTTCAAGACAATGCTCGGAACAGATATTAAAAAGATATAAAGAAAATATTAGATAATATATGTGCTTAAGTTTCTTTAAAAAAAAAAATAATTAAAAACGTGTAACAAGTATTGTACTCTCGACATGTTTCGACAATTTTTTATATGCATGACTGTGCCTTCAGCATTATAGTGAATGGAAGGCTAGCTCTGTTTGGTGACAAGTCACAATGTCGTTTTGTTGAGAGACTAGCACTGAAACCAGTGTCAGTGTCATTAAGACTCTTTTACGAAAGAGAGAATAATGCCACCGCTCCTCGATCCAGAACAATTTACGACATTGAATGCCAGACAGTCTATTCACATCGATCGATATAATTGCGAGGACCATGAACCCAACCGATCATCGTCTAAACTTCCTGCTTACGATTACTTTTTATCCACACCCTCTACTTATTCATTATCTGGATTCGATTCAAAAATCTTTATTGCTCATATAATTGGGTCACTTCTATAGCCACAATTTTCTTTGTCAGAAACAAATATTGAAAAACTGTTCTAATAGTCCTTAATGCAGAAACAATGTCAAATTTGTGCACTTGACGATTTCAATTCTATTAAATTAGATTAGATTTTTATAAACTGTTCAGATAAATCTCTGATATGCCACTCGCTTATCACTTACATAAGTGTATCAAATGCGGTGACTTTTAAGTAAAAGATAACAATTATTTATCTATCAAAACCGAAGGATCGAGATCTCAGTAAACACAATCGACAATATCTAAATCAATATCTTGTGAATTTGTGCTGAATAGCAGCACGCAATTATTATTATTATCTGGGAATCCATTAATCTATTAATCGACGTAACAATAAGACATGACATGCCTGCCTGCCATTAATTAATAAATAATCGATCACGCATCATTTTCACGCCCAGAGTAACCAGCTAAACTGTTGATTTAAAACATTGCAATTAATTCTTTACGTTCCTTAATTTAATTAAATGTGTCTGAATTAAGCTGAACACTAAAGAAAAAGAGAAGTTTTATATAAAAAAGTCTTTTTATATATAATCATATATAAACCACCTGGAGAAGATTTACTTCAATTATAAAAATAATTTTAAATTATCTACTTGACCTCTTCTCTGTAATTAAATCTAAAAGAAACAATAAGTCGCCTTGACCTGATGCAAAATGATATTAACAAATACATGGTCTCAAGGTAAAATAAATTTTGAGATTTCTAAACCTTGGGGTTTATTTTTATTTCCTAAAAATTCCGGATTGCTCCACATCACAAGCATAAATTAATTACAATGCTAATGAAGAGTTATTTTGCATCGCACGTATACGAATGAATTTTTATTATTGTGCATTTGCGCAGCTACTAAAAGAGATATATTATATTCAAATTGAGTTATGTTGTTTGATTAAGTGTCCGATCTTGCAAATTGCGTGTAGATTAACTAATAGAAAATTATGCAATTAAGGGAGGAAGAGTGTGTGTATTTAACTGTTTCAAATTCTCCTTTTCTCACACTTCCACACCTGGGTATTTTTAAACTGACCAATTGAATAAACTGGCAATGACGTTGGTAAATATCAACTGATAAGATAATAGGTCGTAATTAACTGGAAAATAGTCCTCTGCCAAAATAAGTGGCAGGATCAACCTATAGAATAATCAAATAAGCGATTATATCTACCTCAAATCGAATATTCACATCAATGATATTTAAGTTGTATCATCTATACCTGTATCTATATGTATTGGATCATACAATTTTGACGTCACGAATAATAAACAGAAATTACATGATTGTTTACAATGTTCACTATATGTTTAGAAAATGTTCTTTTGCATATTTTATGTAGTCTGCAGCTTTTTAATTTACGATTATGATTTCCTTATTGACACGTTTATCAACTGAAATATAAACCTGGCTTCACAATGTAATGAAAATTAATAAATCCAGAAAATCAATTTTTGAAACGATATCTAAACTTTTTGTTATGATAAGTCAATGATACAAAATACTGACAATGAGACTTAGGAAGACAAATCTATTAAAATTAAAAAATCGAGATACATAATGACAATGTATTATACATATTTCGCATATAGATGCTTGTATTCTAAAGTGGACTAACGAGTTACTCAAGCATTCAAATTATTCAAAGGAATTTGCAATTAGAACATGTTTCAAACCAGAAATAAAATGTCGCTTCTGAAATCCAATTAAAATTGATGCAAAGAATGTTGTCTGATAAGAGGAGAAACAATTTTTTCATCGAGAATGTTTAATTTTGTGTATCCACATATGTTAGGATCAGAAAATTAATTATTCAAATATTTACTTTTAGCCTTGCTGAATCAGCACTACATGCCAAATGATCCAGCAGCCGATCATCATCAGATTTTGCAAAAGCTAAGCAGCTACTGTGGCAAGTCTTTTCACAATTATTCAGAAGGTGAAACAGATCAGCTAAAATGGGATTTCTACAACAGTTTCTACTTCGCCTACACAGTTGTCAGTACAATTGGTAAGTGAGTTTGAGTTAGATTAAAACTCTTGAAATTCTTCAGTATTACAAGAATGTCATTATTAGGGTATGGAAATTTGGCACCGACGAACATGCTGGGTCGCATCTTGATGATATTCTATGGTCTCATTGGAATTCCAATGAATGGAATCCTGCTCTCTCAATTGGGTGAGTTCTTTGGACAGGTCTTCGTCAAGGCCCATAAAAAATACAAATCATATCAGCAGGACCATAATGACTGCCAA
Organism: Synergus umbraculus; assembly: GCA_900474325.1. Lineage (NCBI taxonomy): Eukaryota > Metazoa > Arthropoda > Insecta > Hymenoptera > Cynipidae > Synergus > Synergus umbraculus. The sequence goes on from UCOK01008871.1 coordinate 16,154, forward strand.
AAGAAGCACAAAACCCTGGAAACAAGAAAAGCAGGACTCGCGATGCAGATCTTTATGTATCTGATACCAGGATTTGTAATGTTTATTTTCTTTCCGGCATTCCTCTTTTCTTACTACGAGGAATGGAGTTATGACGAGGCTGTTTACTACGCATTCGTCACACTGACGACTATAGGTTTTGGAGATTATGTGGCAGGTTAGACACGCTTTTCTAGCTTTATTCATTTAACATTCTTCATCAACTGATCATTGATGCTTTACAACATTCCTCATATTCTCCACTTTAAACTGGAACCAATTCAGCAACTCTTTTCTTGTGGACTATCGGAATTAGCAAATCCGTTCCACTATCTCGCGATTAGCCATCAAGTTTTTGTATTTCCTCAATTCTCTGGACTCTTAGTCTTTGTTTCGTGTCAGTAGTTTTGCACTATAATTTTTAAACATCTCTTTAAATATCTATTTAAATATCAATTGAATTATATGAATTTTTTTATTACTATGACATGTACTAATAACTCCGATATGATCCATGCAAACTTGTTGGATAATTAACTGATGTAAGTAATTTGATGGAGGGAGTTTATCATAAGAATCGATAATGATAATTAAAGCTAAAAAATTAACAAGTTGATTGAATCTACCAGGACAAGACAACAGGAAAGGAAGTGGAGTTTTATTTATATTGTACAAAACTTTCCTCATCTGTTGGATATCTTTTGGATTGGGTTACATTGTCATGATCATGAGTTTCATTGCTCGAGGGATGAGGAGCAAAAAAATCGCAAGAATCGAGCACAAACTGGCCATGAATCTCAAGCACACTCAAAGCAAGATTTGGAATGAATTTAACAAAGAACTCAGCTACTTCAGAAGAGTTTTCAATGAACTTCAATTGTCCAAAGTCAAGGTAAGCAGTACAAATACTTTAAATAAAGATTCCATCAATCTACAGATTTTTTTATACCTACTATGTAATATTTTTTTGTGCAGAGAGTCTATGTGGACGAATACGATTACGACACGCCAACTCCCAAATTCTCAAGAAGTAACAGCTTTCCTGATTTAAGGGAACTTATCTATGGAGGACTTGAAATTCCCGAACCTCCTTGTCCTAGAAGAAGGGCTAACAGTGAAGTCGTGCCTCTGGTGAGATCCTTTCTAAATATAATCAGAAAGAAAAGAATAAGAATTGAAAATAATCTGTCAAATTTTCCAGGTTCGAGTGGCTCGGGTAGTGTCCGAGACAGACCTTCAACGAATCGACAAGAATGCAACCTTCGCAACTCATGCAATGGTTCAACCAGCTGAATTATTAGCTCGTCTAGTCAACATTCTAGGCTACATACCACCACCTGATGATGAAGAAGAAACCGAGACTAAGGAAGGTATCCAAGGCTTTAGTGAGAAGGAGATCCTAGCTAGTGAAGCTCCTTGGAATGACTCTGAGTGGATATTAGGGGGCGATAAGATTTCCTACCCCAAACCAAGATCCAGAGCCTGCAGCGAAGTCAGATTAGAGAAACCAGATATTAACTACCTTCAGGAAAATGGAGAGTGGACCTGGTCAGGACCAGCAGCTTCCAGTAAACTCCAGGAGATGATCAAGTCTCGTAGATCCACCGTCAAGGACTTCAAATCCAAGTTCCCCTCCATAGCTTTGCCAAAGTCAGTCCAGAAGAGCTTTTTGCCTAGATGGATGCGAAACTTGTCTAACAAAAAGTCAACAGAGGATTACACGAGAAGTACAGTATCAGTTGGAGAAATTGATGAACGAGATAGAGAAGCTTTGCAATCGCAGATGAACAGAAATCACTCTTCTAGAACGTCCACGACTCGTCCTTACTTTACTCATACAGGGGCTGGAAATACAGGATTGGAAGGTCTTTTAGAGGAAACCTCTTTGGCAGATTTCATTAGGGCGCTAACTAGGGTCGGAGCTCCTGAAGATTTCTCTAGGAAACCTCAGAGGAAGATGGGAACTGCTTCCTTAACTCCACCAAAGCTTCCTAGTCTCTTTACACTTTTCTCACAGCATTCAGACTTGAATTCTGCAAGTCAGAGTCAGCAGAATACTATCACAGCTGCTCACAATGCTGCATCTAGGAGGTTCTCTTTGAGGACTGTCGAAAATTCGGGTACCTCTACGCCTATTTATAGTAGAAGGAGTTTTGCACAACCTCCGCCAGTTACAAAAGGAAGAAGGTTTTCCTTGAGGCCAGTTGTGACTCCAATTGGAACACCTCAATATACTTCGCCTTATTTGGTAAGAAATATTTAGATCTTTCTTTTTCAACCAGTACATTATATATTTACATCCCCGATTTAACTTTATTTCAATCTTTCCAGGGAAACCAATCGGAACCACCGCCCTATACAAATGAGTCCTTCAACGTCGAGTGTCCAAAAGAACCTCTGATGCAGTTGGAAGGTGCTCCAGGTGTTTCAGCTCCAATATCAATATCCACAGAAGCTCGTAGATTTTCTCTAAGACCAACTCAACTTGACAATCCCCCAATGCCGCCGGCCACTTCAATGTCTCTAAATCCTCAACTAGCCCAGCAAACAAGAGTACTTCCTCGCTGGAAAGCTGGCATGCTCCAGCGCCAGATTAGCAAAAAGAACCTTCAACGTAGAGTCCGAGCTTTCAGTCTCAGTGATGTTCACTCTGATGTTACAGATAAGAATACTGGGATCAGTCCTTTAGCCTTTGATAAATCAAGGACAGTCACAACTCTCGTTGGTCAAAAGGAGCCTTCCAAATTTACAGGCAGAGCGACTACATCAGTAATTCAAAAGACAGTCACGATTGTCTCTCCCCAGCATAAAACTTCAGGTTCCAGGGCTTCAGATTCCAAACAAGGCTCTTCGTGCAAAAGAGGTTATTCTGAAAGTGAAGCTGAACCAGAAACTTCTTGGGACAATGCTTCTCAATTTTATAAGGAGTCTTCCTCGAAAAGGAATCCATTTGATGAATTCTCTAAATCTTCATCCGAATCCCAGTCATTGAATCAGAATCCTTTTTCCTTTAAGCTCGGAGCTGATGATTATGAAACGAGTCCTTTGTCTGAAAGAAGTAAAGGAGTCGTCAATCCTAGGTTTGCTGCATTGAAGACTTATCCAAGTTCTCAAGGAGCAACAAAATTAGCAACTGTCTATTCAGATGACAGGCTTTCTTGCCAAGACACAGATCAGAGTGACGATTCATTTACCTCTGAATGTGTCATTGCTCTCAAGAAAAAACCGAGTAATCTTCAGAATTTAGATAAAAAGACCAATAGTAGGCAATCATCTAGTTTGGAAAAGGAACCTACCAAAAAGGAACCAAGTGGGGAAATTTCGGAACCTGTTCAGTCAACAGATCCTTCAAAAGGTCAGGCAACTTTTTCTGCAAAAAGTGGAGATGAGAAGACAAGTGAAAGGAAAGTTTCCATTGTGTCTATTGAACCCTGGTCCGACTCAAGTAGAAGAACTTCGACGAGTTCGCAAACCCCGACTGGAATCAGGAAGAGTTTAGAAACCAAATCGCCAAAACTGTTTGAAGTCAAGGTGGAAAAAGCAGCCAGTTCTTCTGATAAATTTAAGGCAACTATTGAGGTGGGAGTCGATGAAGCAGGATCGCTAACGGAAGTCAAGGTTGAGGAACCAAAAACAACAGGTTCTGAGTCTGTAGCCGAGAAATCTTGTCCAAAATGAATGTGCGTTGAATATAAATAGACATTTTTAATAAGAAATATCTAAGAGAAAAGAGAATAATTTAAATTTTAGATTTCAAAACTGACGTCTAATTTTTATACTTGAGCTCTTGAATGAAATTCAGTGAGTGTTTCTAGAAAAGAATATTGATCGCAGATGAACATATTACTATATAAATAAATAGTTATTATAGTGAAGCTAGTTTAGATTGTAAATAAAGACGACGATTCGACGATCGTAACCGACAATAGTGTTAAACACTGCGCACTGAAATATTATAATTCCAAATTCCGGGGATTATTATTGCGTTCTTATAAGACATAAACTTCGTATTGAAGAATAACACTGTGATAGAATCACGATATCTAGTTGTTTACTCGGCTGGTACGAGTTAGGTATTATTTTAAATTTTAATTAAATTCGCAGGTGAACGTAAAGTGAACAACTGCTGGAAGCGTTGAGCGTTGAATTGTAAATACATCAGTATTTTATATAGCAAAATTATAAGTAGAATAAAAAATCTACCTAGTAAAAAATGTTGCTTATTATTATAGGAGAGAAAAAATGAATAAGAAATCGTGAATTTCAATCAAATAAATTTTTATTTCAAGATTCATTGCAATAAATAAAAAGTTTGGTTTTTTGTAGGTAAATATCGTATAACTGAGGGTTTAGCACATGAATTATCACTCGTTAAATAAGAAACGTGCGGTACTATGAATTAACTCTACTTCTATGCTAAATTTGAATAGAATTCTGTACTTTACATACATCAGTGCGTCTCTGAAGTTTCTGAACAGTTTAAGTCCGGCTTAATCGTTGATACTGAATAGAAAATTACTTTGTACAAACCCCGTTGAGGTAAAGATTCATGCATCAAGGGCTAGAAGGTATAAAATGCTTATTTTGACAGAAGTTATAAATAACTTTTAACAGTATATTGGCTAAGGATTTGTTCGTGAATTTGCAATCCATTTTCGAATCTCCTGAACGAGTTCTTTCCTCGGTACTGATTTTTCAGCTCTCGTCTTTACTTCTCTGAATGTAACCACGCCTTTTTCCAATTCTCCTTCGCCGATAATAATGACCAAGGGAATACCATTCTCCTCACAATGTTGCAACTGAGCGAGAATTTTCGAGTGTTTTTTGTATGAGTGCTCAGCTTTGATATCTGAGTCCCATAATTCAGCAAGAATTTTCATTCTTTCTTCGTGGAGATTTTTCTGTGCTGTCGCGACGAAAACCTCAACTTCATTGGTTCGAGTACGCATGCCATTATTTTCTAGTTTCGATTCCAAGACGCTGAAAATCCTCTCGACTCCTAGAGATAATCCCACGCAGGGAACGTTCTTATGTTTTGTATCGAACATTCCAACCAAGTTGTCGTAACGACCTCCACCTGCTATGCTTCCAACACCAACGTCATCTCCTGGAAAATAAAATTTATTATTTTCGAGTTATTAAAATTTACAGTGTACACTATCGACATAACTAAATTGATTTATTTCGTTTTTAATTTAGAAAACTTACCTGTTAATACTGCTTCATAAATAACTCCCGTATAGTAATCAAGTCCTCTCGCCAGACTCATATCGAACTTTACATAGTCGCTGATTTTATAAATATCGCAGTACTTGAGTAGCAATTCCATTGAATTTAGACCTTGTACAGCACTAGCAGATTTCATCAGATTTTCATCTTGTCTTAACTTATCAATAAGTTCAGTTTGACCACACAGTGAGACATAAGCGCCAATTTTGTCAGCGATACTACCATCCAGGTTCTTTTCTTCCACCATTTCTTTGCGAACTTCTTCCCAAGGACTCTTGTCAAGCTTATCCACGGCGGAACAAATACTGCGGAATTGAGTTTTGGGAACACCACATGTCTCAAATATGCCGTCTAAGATACATCTATGGTTAACCTTAATTAAATAGGGTCCTAAGTTCAAGGAAGATAAAGCCTCAGAAATTATGCGAAGACATTCCACGTCTGCTATCATCGGGTCGTACTGACCAGCTATATCAAAATCCTGAAATTGGAATCATTTTATTAGCAAGATGAATTTGCAAGATATGGAAAGATTATTTGATTTTATTTCGTATCTTTATAGAAATACTCACGCATTGATAAAATTCTCGATAGCGTCCTTTTGTCATTGCAGGATTGTCTCTCCTGTAAACTTTGGCTATATGATACCTTTTGATACTCGAGATTTTGCTCATAGCCAAGTATCTCGCGAAAGGAACAGTTAAGTCGTACCTAAGAGCAAGAATTTCTCCGCCTTGATCTTTCAAGTCGTATATAAGCTTCGAGTCCTCACCATATTTTCCCGTGAGAACTTCCTGTACAAAGAAATTATTTAAATGTAAAAATTTGAACGGTTTTAAATTATAATTTAAAAGCCTGTGTGTATCATGTCTCTTTATGAATACAAACCTTGAGTTCAAAAATGGGAGTATCAATAGTAACTGCACCGTGGCGTTTAAAGACGGAGACAATTTTTTCCAGAACTCCGAGTCGCAAAGCCATTTGTTCAGGATTGTAGTCCCTCGTGCCTTTGGGAGTTTTGAGTGTAAACTTCTGAACAACATTGTCATCTCCTAGCTGAGATTTTAGGTTTAGTAATTTAGCTACCTCATCTGATATCTAAACAAAAATAATAAAAAGGTATTGTTATTCTGGTAAGAATGCTTGTAGTTCGAGTATCAACTTTAGCTTTTCTTTTAGGACAACGATGTTTCAAAATTAGTCTCGTACCTGTGGGGTCACGACTGTCGACGTATTGCGAAATTGTCGGGCAGCGACGACGAAATTTGGAATCATCAGACGAAACATGATTCGAGGAGAAATACCGTAACCAGAATGAAAAGAAAAGTCCGCCTCAGTGTTGATTATCGAACTACTTAAAACATCAGACATAATTTAAGTTAGCAAGCTAGCATGCAACCACCACAGAAGACTTTCTTTTAATTCTTTTTTTCATATTAACATTTTTTTTTAAATAAGTTTTGGGTCTGATGGGAGGATGTTAGTAACTATAAAAGCCAAATCCGAATATATCGCAGCTTTCGACGAGTCACTATTTCTAGCCTAAATATTTTACTATTTATTTATCAATTTTAATTAAATAAGTGTTCCTCTGTGGCAGTGCTGAAAGCCTGCAACTACTGCCTCACCTTTTTGTCTAGGTCTTTACCATCTGACACTTCAGGATTTATTAGAAGATTGACTTTATTAACTAAAGGTGAATTTTCTCCTTTTAGAGTAACGAACTTCGAGCGTTCTACTGGAGTATAGCTTTTCATATTATCAAACCATCGTTTCAAATGGGGCCAACTTGTTAATTCACCATTTACATATTTGCCACACAATTCAAATAATTTGGCATCCTTATCTGTGGGAATCCAGCCACAAACATAGCTAACTTCTGCCAGATCTTTATTTATGATCGCTAATTCTGATTTTATTTCTGCTGAGGTTTTAGGTTCCTAGGAACGAAATCAAGTTTGAAAATGTAACTTCTCAAAGCCAAAGTAGTAGATAAAAATTGTGTACAGGATTATTTGTCATCTTTTAAATTATTTCTAATCATGGTTTACATATTTGAGGTGTTAGCTTGTTTGTATAAATGACCAAGCACTGATATGAAGTGATAAATGTTATAACATGTTAATAACAGTAATTGGTAGTTGCGGATTCAGATGTAGCAACACATTTTTCACGAATCTTCATTCTTGATTATTTCCGTGCTAAATTTAATTCTATACCGAAGTAAAAAATTAAGATAAATGTAAACGTAATCAATTCGGCAAAATGTATACACTCTTAAAGAATTTGAGAGGCTGTTGTCAAATCTTTCCTATAGCACACTTTTTAAGCTTGGAATTATCCAAGTTGAAATAGGAATTACACAAAGTATTGTAAAATTTGTATAAATGTATTCAATTACATCCGTTCTTAAAATTTTTATTACTTTCCTTAAGGATCATAATAAATATTCTTGATTTACAATAAAGTAGGGCATAAAATGATGTAAACATTGACATTGGCACACATAAAAAAGATGATGAAATTTTTCACATCATGTACAAATTGTTTATATTTGCAAAATTTTCACTAAAAAGTGCAATCCTTCAACAAAATGAAGTAAATTTTACATATAATTAGTCAAACCCTGTAAAATTCCAAGAAGATTTAATTAACCGAGCCATAATAACAAAGAAAATAACATTTAATAATTATAACCTAAAAGATTCTGATTCAAAACATTTCAATAACAAAACCAGAGTGAAATTATTAAAAATTAAGTTATATTAAATGATCGTGATGAGATCAAGAAGATAAACGTATCCGAAAGGTCAAGACTTGGAAAGAAACGGCAAATATGGAATAATTTTAGAACGGAACCCTGTCAATGAAACCGGTGATCGAGATTAATTCCTTTCGCTCAACTTTCTAATTGCAGAACAATGACCGTGATCATTTTCTTGGAACGGGAAAACATCGTGTGTATCAAATTTCCATTAAATTGACAAATTTCTTGTAAAAATTGACTAAATACGACATCGTACTCCATATGCATTGTGCGATTCTATACGGAATTGGTAGCGTAACCCATTAATCAAATTACCGAATAGAATGTTCAAATTAAAAGAAAACTTACATGAGCAATATCTGCCTTTTCAGCTTTTAATTTTCGCACAAGATCTCCTTGTTGTTTTATCTGCTCAATAAGTTTTGTCTTCGTTTCATCAGCCATCGCGAACCACGAGGTTAACTTTTTCCAAAACTCTTCAGTCCAATTCCATCCGTACCACGTGACAGACAAACATCGACTGAGCCAAGGAACGTGGCACAAGTTTACGCGGAAAACAACCAGGGGCTACTCGTGAAGGCGCGCTTGACAATAAAATTTAGAATGGATATAAAAGATAGTTTGTTTTTGCTGTGTTTTCTCTTCATTTATCCGGGAGTATTGTGAATTTTCGATAAAAGTCGATTCGCGACGGTCCATTTTTGTGGAATTGCCACACTCAGATCATTAACCTCACTTATTCGAGGTACAACTTCTTTTTATAGATTTTACCAATTTTCATTGTTTATTCAATTATATTTTACTGTATTACTGTATTCTGTTAGTCTTTTTGAGATATGCAATAGATATGCAAATCTCTCAATATTGTAATTATAAATTGCCAATGATGCCTGAAAAGTTCTGAAAGTTCAAAATGAATGAATTTTTGTCTTGCTTGTATTTCAAACTAAGAAAAATAATTCAGTATGAAAGTAACCTGTTGTCTATTGTTATATTTACTTAGAGCGATATTTCTAGGTACAATAGAATTGGGAAAAAATATTTCGTTTGTTTGAACATTCAAAACTTCTGGTAGATTTGCCAATGTTTTTGATCAAATTATGAAGTTATCAGGGTGATCAGGTGGCCACATAGGTAATGTCAGGGAAATGCATTTATGCTATGTTATTTTTGACGAATTACATATGTATATATAGCTTTTATAATTTATTTAGCAGATTTATAATCTCCAAAAATTTCAAAAGATTTTCCATAATTTTAAGGGATTTTAAGGGCGTTGGACCAAGTGTTGAGCTCAAAATTCCATTCTCCATTTTACTCAACGAAAATTATAGATAAATATTTTTGCACTCTGTAGCAATAATCTTTTTTCAAATATAAGACTGCATATAGAGCAAAAAAATATTTAATTTCGATACTTTTTGCATAAAACGATGAATTGAAAATCTAACTAGTTAAAAGTTGATTAATTCTACAGAGGGAAAAAATTCCAAATTTAATATTTGTCGAGTAAATTGAAGAAATGGAATTTTTAGATTAGAACTTGTCTTCAACGATATAATATCCTCTAGATAATCTAGATTACCAATCTCTTTGTAATTTTGTAAGATACTTTTTTCCCTCGCTAACTTTCAATATTGGCACCAATAACTGAAACTTTTTCTAACTAAAGTATCTGCGTTTAAAGAGGTATAAGTTGACCACTCACTTCTTAAACATTCACTCTTTTCCTTTCGTAGCTCTTTCACTAATTTGCATAGTTTGATATTCGCAAAATTTAATTTAATTTAATAGCCGGGCCTGAATGACCTCCAATCTCAGGCCTGCTGAATATATTAAAAGATTAGAATTAAACAAATAACAAAACACCGAAATTTGATATCCTTATTATTTTTTCTTTATTAAATGCTTATTTTTGTTAAACCTTTATAGTTATTTTAGTTAGTTGTAAAAATTAGAACTTGAAAATATGGAAAAGTATTGGCAATATTATAAATGCAGTCCTGCATTTACAGTAGGCCTCGACTGGGGGCTCGACTAGTTACGGTGTGTAAATACTTTCATTTTATCGACAGTTCTTATGCAACGATAGATCTCATTATCGGAATCGGAATTTACGTACCAGCTGGAACCTCTATAACTTTCATTTACCTTGAAATAATGGTGTTACACTTTACCTATCAAGCATTCCTAATAGGCTAATACGAACGTAAATGCAGCTCCTGCCCATGACGCAAATAAAAAGAAATAATAGAAATAGTATTGCATGTACTAGCTCCACTTTAAATTAAATGATATAGTACCATAAAATTTTGTTGTACTCATGATTCATGATAAATGAAATCGCCCTCCTTTCACTTTTCATTAGATTAATCTAATTTATGGCTTTCTACTGTAACCACTTAATTTTTCAATCAAATCATGTTTAAGGGATAAAATAACAACGAAACAAAGGACGTATGTACATCTAGATAACTTTTATTAACCAATATAATCGTTATCGTTACAAATTACGCGAATGAGACATGCGCGTACGTGCCATTCAACGGATACAATGAAACGTTAACATTACAATCAATGATCTTGTGAATGAATGAATTAAATGTTCTTTATCACTATTTGGATTAAGAACTGGTTACTCGACAACATGTATGCATTTTTTAATTACCTTGTTCTTTTATATTAATGTTCAATTGTGTTTTTGTATAGTTGTGAGTATGAGTCACTTGTGCGCGTGTGTGTACAAACTTTGATAATTATAGTCGAAGACATCAAAAACTTGCTACATAATGTTAAATAACATCGCCGCGGATTTGCCTCCTGGAGTCTGGGTATTTATATAAGTTTGCAACGTTCATAGTCACTATAACGTATCCTATATATATGTACGTAATGGTCACGCCTTCTTCAAACTTTCATTCGATTGGTTTGCTGCGAAAAGCATTAAAATTGCACCTCCACTAGATGTAGATTATCAAACCTGACCTTGGTCTACAAAAGCTGGAGAACGTACGCACAGACTCACACTTATGTTTATAGTCAGGGATGGGATTTAAGCGTAATATAATAAATCACCAGGTACAGAGCATTGTAAAAGTTGTAGAAATATAAAACTTATAAAAAAAGAGTGTTGTCAAACAACGAACATTAAGTATAAAAGAAATAGAGTATATTAATAACAGTAAAATATATGACAAAGCTAAATACTTTGGTAAAGCAGCTCTTATAGGAATGAATAAAATTCTTCATCCCTTTTATATACAATATCTAAAGAATATTAATAAATATATCATTAAAAAATATTATTTGTTTCAGCTCAATGATCAAGTCAATCGAGTCTCTTAAAACCGGAGGAAATGGATGAAGAGTCGTTCAACTTGGAAAAAGTTGCTGGAAAACAAAATAATGACCAAATCTGAATACAACAGAAGTACGAATCCAACTCCTTAATTTTCTAAAACTATTCGAATCTAGATTATATTGTGGTCCATTTAACCGTTATTTTCATAGATCTGACCTTGAAAAAAGTGAACAACTTTTTGTCAAAGGAGAATTTTGACAATTGGTCAGAAAAGGGCATAGGTCTAAAATGAATATTCAACTGCTGATTTTTTTCTTGAAAAAATCGCTTTTCCCATCTCTGATTCGCTCAATTTCTGCAAATCCACGGCTTTGTTTGCTAGGCTTAAGTCTACTGTATATTTAAGATATCGGTGTACTTATACAAGAATTTTCTCACGATACGGACATATTACAAAGACGTCGTTGCCGAATGAAAACGTCGCACTCGCTCGATTTCATTCACACTTTGCACGCACACTCGTATAAGTCTCACATTCGCGAGAATTCGTGGAAGGATTTTTGGGTAATTTATGACTGGACCAGATAAAAGGGTTGGATCTCTCGATCTATGATCTTTCTCAATGATTTAGCTTCTGATTTTTTACCTTTTTAAGGTTGGTCCAATGTGGCAGTGTATCTCTCACGGGCACATAACCGTGTTAACGAAAGATTATGTAGCTACATTGTCATTCCACTGATCACATTATTATTCGTGCTTTTTTAATACCCATGATACACGCAAGTCTCGGTCGCAGAGCGTCGGTGAAATTATACGATGATACAATAGCTGCTTACGAAATAGCAAAAAATGAGAAACAAATAGTGAAATGGCACGTTTTTCGTTTCACGAACGCTCTGTCGTATTTAATTTATTGATATTTACATCGCACTCAGCACTCAGTCGCGCAATCAAAATGCATTCCTTTCTCATAATATATTTATATCTATATATATATTTATATAATTTATATCGTATATTATATATATATGTATATATCAATAGTGTCATTTCGGGTATGTACGTATAGTAATACTCGTATGTATAATGTACTTTAACGCGATGTTTGCGCGATTTTTTCGTATCAATAATAATAATAACCTCTCGTTTTTCATAAATCTAATAATTAAAATATGTAGACTCGAAAGCTATGTAAGTACATATTTGAAGGATGGAGAATACGAGGTTGATGAAAAGGAGGGGTGCGGAAAAATTCGGCAATATTTCCTAATGTGAATCTCTCACAATGGCCTGCCGAGACAATATTCAGTATTAACGACGTTGAGAGTATCATGAACGATCGATTTTACTGAAATGTCCTTAGACACTAATCAATAGTTAGTAATTTATCTTTTCGTGAGTGATGAATTCGTCTAACAATGTATCGACTAACATACTCTACAACCTACCTGTTGCACTTCCTGCCTACTATACCTAACGATATCTATTATTCATAGTTAGCTTTTATTAATGACTGGATTCTGTCTCTTCTCGTCTCCTTATCGGTGATTTATACGCGATCAGCGCTAAAAAAAATAACTACATTCTCTATACACACTTTTCGTCAACACATCTTACTCTTCATTCCACCTCTGTTAAATCTTTTCATTTTCCACTTCACAACTTACTGAACCAACACACCCCAATTCGCCTCTCAATTCTTGTCACGCGATGCTACATACTTAAGACAGTGTGATAAAGTATTTGGAAAAGTAGAAACAATTTTGTACTTTGCGATGCGCAGTGAACACAGAATTGCGGGACAAAACAAATCAAAGAGCATGTTTCTCACTCACTTGTTTTTTTTTTTGTAAATTTGCGTCCGCGTTAATTTGTATTGTGTACACAAGCCCCTCTGTTTTTTTTGGCAAGGTACAATCACAAATTTTCCTTCATTTTCTTTGTTAAAACAACTCAATGAAATTGCCTCGTCCCTGCATCGAGTTATGAAAGTTTGAACAATCAATCTCGACGCACGACGTGGTCAAGGTATAAAAGTAGAAAACACGACAATAGCATAAAATTTACTAGTGATGTTCGCGTTAAATAAAATGCGCGCTACTCTGAAGTGTTTCTCATATTTAAGTGTTGAAGCCCGGATGATATCACCCGTAATCGTCTTGGAATTCCACATCTTCTTATTATCTGCAAAAGTCAACCAGAATTCGGAATCCGAGTTTAAATCTCTCTTTTTTCGGTGACCCTTTAGAAATACTGTTCTTTCTGCTTCAGCAGTGGACTTTAAACTTCATTTCGAGGTCAGCACGTATTTCGCTGACTGAAAGAATAATGAAACGAGTAATAATCTTCAGCCCCTCGCTTGAAAGGGACTTTTTCGTTCGTTGTAACTCGGGCGAGTCAATCGGTACTTTCTTCTATCGGAAATTGAAATCCTATCGTGATCCTTCTCTCAGCTTTCAAAACGAAAGAAAACATTGACCCACTAGTGTCTTGGGCAAGTCTCCGCAAGTTAGTTTCTCTGGTTATCTTTAATACTCATCTTCAATCTTCCTTAATCCTCAGTAATACTTGTCTTTAATACTTTAAGATCTAGCTCTCCATGTTCTCTTGCGGTCGTGACTCAACCCTTTCTGAAACGAACGATCGATTCTCATCATATAGTCGTTGTTTTTTTTCTTGTTTACTCGAGACGTGCTTTGTAGCTGGTCTTCCAAATCTCAGCAAGCGTGACAGCGCTGTGGAACCTGTGAAAGATGCAGAGTGGCAGAGTGACCCTTTGCACAATTGCCCAAGCAAGGTATCCATAGAAGTCGAGTTGAACAGGGTTGAGGTTAACCTTGTGAGCTTCAAATGAGTAAATTACCCACATCGTAACGTTGCACATCAGCAGGAAGGTGACGATCTGTCGGCCAGGCTTGCTGCGGTCGTGTTCTGGCAAGTGGACTCTCCTGCGTGAGACGTCAGAAATGAAGAGCATCTGCAGGACCACTTGAGTCACTGCTAAGAGACCAGTGACCATCACTAGAAGATTTGGTTCATGAGTGAATGCAGAAAGAGAACCAGCTATTACACTGAAAGCGGCATAGATGAAGAGACCGAAAGCGGAAACACGGAGTAGAATGTCGTTCAGGTCGCTCTGTTCTTCAGCCTTGAACTTCAAGCTCTGGACGCGAATAAATCCAATGATGATGGCGATTATTGATAGAGCCATTAGGAGACAGTGTGAAGCATCTGCTAAGTAGATTGCCAGAAGACCCATTCCACGGTTGCGAATCAGGACGAAGAAACAGATAAGGCAGATCAAGGATCCCACCAAAAGAAGCAATCCGAAGAATAGACCCTTGCTTGCTCCGACGCAATCCACTCTGCCGTGTCCTGCATAATTTATAGAGAATAATAGATATGGTGTTAGGGATTCTGCAAGAAACCTACCCAGATAACAATAAATCGATCAGAATTCAAAATATAATTCAAATTCAAACTAAAGATTTAATTCTACAAAGGTTGAACACTCGGGATGGAGTTAACATAATTGAGTTGTTATTTGGGCAAGGTTCCCTAATTTAGATTTTGTTCTGATCTAACGTCGTACGATCTTTTACTGACCAGTTTTAACAGTAGGCTTCCCCGTAGTTGTCTGTTTGGATTCTCCACTCTCGTTTACGGACGGAGCATTTTCGCTATCACTTGGTGGTTCATCCCCTATTGGAGGGAAATGGGAGAGGTATGATAATGAGATCGGTTTGAGAGTGGTGAGTAGTCATTAGTGACGGGGTTCGCGGCCCTCAATGGATTAGGTCAATACGGGGGGGCCTACTGTATTTTAGACAATATTCGTAATGTCACCACTCGAAAGTAACGCGTTACAGTTGGGGAAAAGCGTTCTCTGATTAGTTCTTTGTGATCTATTTCTTCTGTTATCATTCTTCGATAATGTAAATTAAAGTAACGCGTTACTTCCGAACACTGCTGTTCGATAAAGCTCCTCTTGCTTAGTCAAAAATATTCAGAACTGACTCTAATCTGGCTTAAACGTTGAAGACTGTCTTCAAATTTGCATCTAACTACAGGGGTACATTCTACAATGTCTCAAATAACTGTTTCTCAGGAGTATATACGTAATTAATATAATAGAAAGATTGAACGAACCTGCATGTGCAAGAGCAACAGCCCTTCGTGAGAGCATGGCCTCTAGACGACGTTCCAAGTCCGCTTCTGCTTGGCGTGGCCATCGAGGATGACGTCCAATATGTTTCCACATAACGTAGATCACAGCAGCACCAATCAGACTGTACTCGATAATAAATGGATACAAATACGGCGCTGCGTCCTGAACTGTAGTACCCATGATGCTAACTCGCTCGCAAGAATTCTTTTTCGATATGTTAGCAGTGAGAGCCTCTGCATAAATTCCGAAATTCGATCCCCAGTAGGTGGTGTCATTATTGGAATGACTCGGAAAGCTAGAGTTGACCTCAAAAGACTGTGGTATGTGGTTCTTGCTAAAGGATTGTGGCGAGTCGAATAATCCTGCAACGAACTGTGATAGTGTTGTTTGTATGGTTGTGGTTGTTGTCGTAGTTGATGGAGTTGTCATCTCCCTCCATGTGTTGTTACTAGCAGGTGCCAGGGTAGTAAAGTTTGTGAAGAAGGTTGTTGCAGCTGTTGTTGTTGTCTGTCTAGTAGGAATGGTCGGGAATGGTGTAGTTGTTGTTGTGGTGGTGGTTGTAGTAGTCGACGGAGTTGTTGTAGAAGTGGTTGTCCAAGCAGCAGTTGTTGTTGTCGTAGCTGTTGTGGCTGCTCGTGCAACAGCCCTTGCCGTTGTTCTAGCAACTCTTCCTAAAGATGCTACAGTTGTCCTTACAGCTCGTATGGCCGTTGGAGGCTTCATTGTTGTCAAATAAGAAGGCAACCTTTGTAACTGACCCATGTCACGAGGTTCATAGCCTAATATTCCAGCAGAGTTCTTTATGGTGTGATCCTTGATACTCGCTGTAACAAAAAATTGTTAAGTATTAATAGACTTGATTAAAAGAGTGTATACTTGTTAACAACATAATCTAAGAGGACTAGAAGTAATTGAGAGTGCTTACCCAATAGACCAATCTCTTTTTTTCCGAGTGTTTTGTGATAAACGGTGATGTCCTTCAGAGTTTCTAATACCAATGTTCGAATCCAAACGCAGAGATTTGTGGCCACTACGTGCATAAGACCAAATCGAGCAATCACTTTAAACCGGTGGATGTTGAGCTGTAAAAGAAAGTGGTGTTTGTTTTGAATTTTGTTTGACTTTAGCCGAAGAATCAGAGAGTATTGACAAAATAACACACCCTAGAGTTCATGAAGATGAAGTACATCTGCATGAAGGTAAAGATCATTTGTAAAACGGGATTCACTCCTTTCAAAATCAGATAACATGGTGAAGTTGGCAAAACTTCAAAGAAAGTTCCGAATTCCAGTCCATTGTAGACCATTGTCCCCAAACCGAATGCTAGAAAAATAATTAAGGTCTGAGAATGATAAAAGCTGTATTTCCGATTTATAACTGAATTGATATTGATGTTTTAAAGTTACCAATGGCGCCCATTCTGAGGAAGAAGCTTCCATGGCTTTGGTCGTTTTGGGTGGTTTTGCGCTTTCGAGTAACCACAGCCGCTTCCACGTCCGCAGGTTCCTGAAATAAACGGTCTTATGTTAAACTATAAAGTGAAAGATTTATATCAGCCATTTGGCACATAGCTCTCTATTCAAGCTTCCGTTGTTATATCATACATTTACTTTGTTTATATAAAAGCACAAACGTTAGGGATTACAATTGAGTATACAAGTTTTAAATTTAGAACTTGTGATAATATTCACGATTTTTACAAAAACGGAATAGGGAAAAGTTAGTTTTTAGTAAATTAAATTGATATTGTTTCTCTAAGAATATCCCAAGCTTAGAAATAATTAGATAGTATTATATTCTTTAAGGAATCAAAAAAAAAAACACAAAGTGAGGAGGAGTTCGAGAAAAGACTCATATCCGGTTTAACAAAGCTCAATGGTCGGATTATTTATTTTGAGTTTCACATAGTATCTGATCTAAGGCTTGAAGCTGATCCCCCTTATGGAGCCATAAGTGGTAAACTGACCTAATTACGTAACTTCTTAGTGTATTTCCCCTTCTTCGTTTTGTAACTTTATTTCTACTTTTGTAGTTTACTAACTTTGCGAACCCGTAGACATGTATTTCGCAGTAAACCACAAGTTGGTTACTATTTTAAAGAGATATTTCTAAAGAGTTTTACTGATTTAAATATGTTTTTAGATATACCTTCTTTTTCTTTTCTTTCTGATCTTTATCTTTTTTATCTTTCTTTTTCTTATCTCTGTCTTTTGCTTCTTTAGATGCCTTTGGTGGCCTTGGAGGAGGTGGGGGCGTCTCAACACCCCTGGAGCAGCAGGCACTTTCCTGAAGGAGGAAGCAGAAGACGTAGAGCAGAAAGAGGATGCTAACTCCATAAAGGTAGGTGAAGAAACCTTCGTAATAGTATGCAGGTATTTTATACGTAACTACATCGCTTATTACGTAGGCAATGCACATAACCACTAGGAGCTTTGCATATATAAAGCTCATGATGATGAAGAGAGACGTTCTGAAACATCAAAATAAACAACACTTGAGAATTTTTATTTTTAACAAGAATTTCTTGATTTGAACAAATTGGTTTCATGATTTTTGTGCAACCAATACAGTAAAATTGATAAAACCTCTTAATACATTTTTTCTGTTAAATTTTGGGCCGGATCTAAACTTGGAAAGGGGCAAGAGTGTGACTTAGTAAACTTTGATAGTTTAGGTTTCAAGTTTGGCATAGGGGCAAATTAAATTCTTACCGCTTTTTCTTAGTCATTGTGACTCTACTGCTGCGCCTTCTCGGCAGACTTCCGCTTTTATTTTCTTTTGCATCAACAAATGGAATTATTTCTACCTCCATGGCACTAGATTTTTTAACTTACTGTAAATCATAAATTTATTTTGTCTGTAGACATTTTGAAATATTTAATACTTTCCAATATTTAAAAGAAACACTGTTGAACTCATTTTTAAAATTAGAGAGGAATGAATTTAAACGAAAACGTAAAGCAGAAAGAATCTCACGAAGTTCTCGCCTTCACGTTTATAAAGAGACTGTGGAGTTCCAGTGAATTAGACAGCCGGAGATCTATTTTTGAATATTTCTTATCCACAGCCTCGCCCACTATAATATAGTATACCTATTATTCATGCAAACCTTCCCTTTCTGATTTACAAAAAAAAAACATCTATATTAAACAATTTCTTCTCTAATTCAATAAAAATTAATCGAAATAATTAATTGAAATAATGGTGTCCAGTGAACTTTTATCTTTAAACTCCATCTATTGACATTTGTTGCTTCCCATAATTAAAAATACCCTTTTATTGAGAAATCATTTCCCTGGAAAATGATTGAGTTTTTCAAGCTTTATATAAACTACCCTTTCTGATATTTTTTTGTGGGTAAATCTAAAAGAAGCTTTATGCTCTAGATATTTTTTATCGGGCCTGATATTTTCTTTGACAATTCATGAATTATTTATGATCACCAAAAATTGAATTTATTAGAAGGAGTGTTTATTTTCTTGAGATATATATGAGATATTTGTCTTCTTGAAGTCGAAGGCACCCTTGTCATTATTTTCTATGGGCTTCGCTTCGTTTATCAGTCTTGCTTTAAGATCACCTTGCCTATCGACTTCGAAACACCGCATGGTGCATCTTTGTCAACAAGAGCTAAACCACCCTTTGTGCTGGTGGTATTCCAGGGGTTGAGGCGCAGACTTTATTGTGTTCCACACGAACTTGTACACTCGACTCAAACATTTTTACTTGCTCCGATAAAACCACCAACGCTACGAATAAATATTGTGAGACTTCAACATCAATTCTTTTCCTAAACGTTTTTCTTTGTTTGACTTCTGAATCGTCTAGACAATAGAATTCAATCAGGGCTTCTCAGTCACTTTTTTCTTCTGATTCACTCTCCGCAGTTTTCTGGTGATTCAATAAATTAAATTAAATTTAGAAGAGTATACAGATTTCTGTAATAGTTATAATAATAGTTGCAATAATTATAACTCGACTGAAGCCTAATTGGAAGTTTCCGGTGGTTTGTTTATTAATCTCCAGGATTCTAACAGGTTGACACTGGATATAATTAATTTTTAATAGGAAGAAACATTACTTTGAATTATTCTGAGAGAAGCTGGTCTAGGATTAAAGAATTCAGAGAAATCTCAAAGTGTCCCAGTCAGCTTTATTCATTCTCGGGCATGAAAGCATCATAAGTGGAAATAACAGACTCCGAGCGCGGTCCAGGCTAGCTGGTCGATATCTCGAAGTACCTACTTTCAACGCCTGACTTCGCCCCCTCTATATTCCATAGTAGTTGAATACGGTTGAATACTCGACTCTCAATTTCTCTATATTTTTCTCTCTCTTTTTTCATCATCCTATCTGCTTTCTATTGTATTATTCGTCTAGCTTTTTCGTCCTGAGGGAATAATTTCCATTTTTATCCCTTCCTCTTTTATACTATTTTGTGATTCGAGGATTCTTTTGGATTCTGTCTAAATCCCACCAGTTTTAAATTTTCAATTTCGTAAATTGCAGATTTAATTTATTTCACTGGTTTTTGTTGGATAGGCGACAATATTGTGCTATAAAATTCACTAAGATAAACTTTTTCAAGTTCAGGTTTTCAAGTTTGAGAGCTATATTAAGTTTACGAGTTTTATGTAAATGATTTTTTTATTTTCTGCTTCAAGCATTCGTTTAAATTGATCTACTTAAAGTGGTTTAAAACTTGAGATAACGTGAGTAAGTTAACACTCAAATTTTTAATAATATTCGATTGCCAATGAAAATGTCGTATCAGCAAATATATAAATTAATGTAAGATAATATTTATCCACGAGACATCGATTCTAATATTATAATAAATGAGATTGTAAAAAGGGTAATAGATATCCAGTATCAAATTTCCCCAAGAGAAGCTGCCTACTAAATAATTTATAGCCCCGATATTTCAATATGTAAATTAAGTAGAGACAGGAATCAAATTTCAATTCATTAAAAATTAACAAGAGGATTCCCCCTTTTTTTTGGTTGCATGTAATTTTATCCGTTTAAAATATGGAAAAAGTATGCACACTTCACTTTCTTGATTAAAAGCAACAAATGTATAATCATTACTTCTAAAATTTCACACACTATAAAAAAGTCTCATCACTTCTCGTTGCATTTCTTCATTTTTTTCATTTATTCGATTATCATTTTCACGAAAAAAGACGAAAACCGAATGTGCCGACGTTTTGAAAATTTATTGTTAGCACTTTTCATCCCGAATTTAAACTTTCCCTTTCGGCGTCATTATTTTAGATCATGCTTCACTGAGCATTTTACGAGTGATAGCGTCGAAGTCAGATGAAGACCTTCGAAGCTTGCGATCGAAAGTCCCGCTTTGAAAAGCGAGAACTAACGATGCTTCGTACTCGAGGGTTGAGTTGCAACTGCATATTGAATGTGATCATGTCTAACGACGCTATCCATGCTTAGGCGTGGGGTCGTGACAACATTACTGCGTCTGCGAATGTAATTCGAGAAGACACTGCTTTGTAAAAGGTTCACGCATACGTTGCATATTGTTATGAGTGTTAGACTCATGCACTCCACTTTTCCATCTAGATCAATAACATGAAATTAGCAGCGAGCTTAACAGTTCCTCCAGCATTTAAATTAATATCATTCACTCCACTCGCAAGTCCTACATTGATAATAATTTTAGGAATCACTATCATTTTTTTCAAGCAGTCTCTATTCCTACCGAAATAATTCGTATATTTATGCATTTCGGTACAAATAGTCGACCCCTTTTCATCCCAAATATTTTTACTCAAGAAGTATTTGAGAAACTTAAAGATTTGGTTAAGCTTAAAGTAAATAAAGTAAAAACAGGGTGTCTATTTGTCAGGGAAATCAGGGAAATGTTAGGGATCTGCGAGTAGCTGTCAGGGAAACTATAAATTGATCTGTTAATAATAATAGTAAACTATTGTTTATTTGACAGATTTAGAATATTTTACAAGATTTCCAAGGATTTCGAGGAATTATAAAGAGTTCCCATGCCTTCTTGATTCTATAGGTTTATAAAGATTTCAAGAAATTTTCAATCAAACCAGAGCGAATTTGAAAGAAACTTCTTTTACTTCTGCCTGTTTTATTTTTGTGATAAGACATGAATTTTCAATTGCAGAAGTGCAAATATACTTATTCAAGTTTATCTTAGTCACTTGTTAGGGGTTGTTGAATGTATTCTAGGTATATAACGGAACTATGTAATTCATGAAGCGCCATGTATGCATACGTACTTCAGAGGTGAGCTAACGAATTACGACGCATATGGAAACGCGACACAAATACAAGTCTCTTACCCTGCTTTCGTTTCTTTTCTAGAAACTCGTTTTCTCATTAACTGTTTTTAAAACCATTCGCAGCGTTTCTTTTCCACAGTTTCCATGTTCCACACCCGGATGGAAATCTTTTGATCTGCACGTTCATTGGTATTTGGGAATTTCGTTTATTCTTTTACACCGAATATTTAGAATTTAGACATTTACACAATTTGGAAAAAAATTTCCGATTTTAAGACATGAATTAATCTCAATTTTTGATACTTCCAAATAGAAATATATTTACAGATTTACGGAAAAAGGTTGAGAGAAAATTCTATAATTCATCGTATGGTTTTATCGATGTGTTTCCTTGTGCTTTCTTCTATTGCTTGTTGTTATACCTCTATTGTCTCATTATCTATTTTATTAGAGCACGCGGCCTTTTATTTATAAAACTACTATACGTGCTCGTGTTCATCGTCACTCTGACGTTCCACGTGTATCATTTCACTCAATGGCCGGGAAACCCTATTAAATTTCTATCTTCACAAGCTGACCCTTGTCATAGTTATGAAACTTCCAAGCTTGCTCAGAACTTTGATAATTAAATTTTCATCACAGATAGATTTACAAAATAATACTAAAAGTCTCTTTAATCTAGTTCTTCATTTCCGATATACACTATACCGGTGTTAGAAGTTTGTGTTCACCTGTTTTTAAGTTAACATTAATTTAAATCTTTAAGCATTTAAGTTATCATTCTATGCAGACTTCTGATAAATTTTAACTTACTTGAAAGAAAAAACTTAATCTTTGATGTAATTAAATTTAAAAGAACTTGAAGGATCATCGAAAAACAGGTGAAGCCAAATTTCTAACCGATAGTTTACATAATTTGTTGTCAAACTCTTATTTTTGTTCATCATCCTGAAAAATGTTAATTCAGTTCTTTTCTATCCATTAAAATTTAAAAGCAGCCAAAAACTGGGAAAACCAGAGTTTCCCGTTTTACGATACTTAAAATTCTTGCAGCATCTTTTAAGCAACTAATCTAATTAGGGTAACTGTTCTAAAAATCTAACTCATTACAAGGGGAGCTTACTTTTTCGCGGGGGTGGATCGCACGTTCTTCAGCTCCATCTCTTTATTCGCGGCATTGTTCTTCTCAGCGTTGTCCTGCGAATTGGGTGGTGCATTTTGCGGATTGAGAGGTCTCGTAACCGGAAGCGTAGCCGTGTTGTCGCTAGTGGCTGATGCCTCCACCTCAACGGTAGCCACTTTACAATCGCCGCCGCCTACCATCGCGATCTTGGGTCAGGTTTAACTTCCGGACTCCACCTAACCCTGTACAAGAACCCAGCTTGAAATCCCGAGAACCTTCCAGGATGAGGTTCGGGGATCGGGGCATTGGGGCGAAGCAGAAGCTTCACTCCAATGTCGACGACCGGCGCGCGCTGCTCCCGCCATTTTGGTGAACCCAAAACTTTGTCCTCTCTTTTTAATTCTCGACCAACACACCAACACACCGCCCTTCAGATTTCGCTCAATACGATTTCTAAAACCAGTATCCAAATCACGTAACCTTCCCCAACGAGCTCCCTTCTCCCTGAATAATTCTCCCGATGAGTAACTCAGTTCGTGACTGGCTCTATCAAATCTGAAGCTATTCGATTTCCAAACCTAGGGTCGACACCCTCTTTACCATTGAAAATAGACCTACTCTGCTATTGGATTAACTGTTGAATGGGAATCGGAATATTCTGATGATGGTTCGTGATCAGAAATCAGGATGTAACAACGAGAATAATGAATTTGATGAAAGATGAATTTCTTTCACTTGTTAATTTACAAGAAGAGTTCTGTCTGAGATGATAGTTGATGAAGTTAAAAGTTAGGATATGACACTAAAAGAGGTCTAGATATTCAGGATTTCCACTCTGGAGAAATGACCTATTGGATTTGGAATCGTTGACATATTGCCTGGGGGAATTCTCGGGTCTTAGAGACGACGAAGGACCTGATAATCCAAGGGGTTGGCGAATCCCATTTAAAACGAAATGGAAGAACACTTTAGAAGAGGCTCAAATGTACCAAATGAACCAGGATCAATTCTAGATGATAAATCGAAAATTTCCGAATAGTTAAGTCCACACCCTACTCGAATTCATTGATCCATCCACCTGGTGAAACAGTACAATTTGTGAGAGAGGTACTTGAAATCAAGGTTGGTTTTGCACATGAAAGGCATAAACCGAAAGACACAACCCCAGATGAAAGAGCCACTCTTCGGGCTTGCTCACCCTTGTTCTTGCTTGCTCTATCCTTTTTTATTTGTAAGCCCTTCTGTCCTGAGGAAACCCCTTGGATTTTCAACACTTCTTCGTTAAGGAGAGTGGTCGAGAGTGAGAAAGAGAAGGTGACACAATAGGCAAGATGATAGAAAGGGGAAAAGGGAAATATGCAAAAGGGACACAGATGATGGTCAAACACGAACTCTCTGATCTGGCGCACTCGCTTGAATGAGCTAATTGAATCCGAGAACACGAGGATCAAACCACTCTCGCTCCGATGACTGATGACGACTATGTTGTCGAGAAACGTCGACGGGATTTCTCACCTGGCCAATGGCTCTCGCGGTAACTGCACCCTAGTTTGGGAGTAGAGAGTGAACCAGGGTAAATGAGAAGAGAGAAATTATACAGAGGAAGAGAGAAATATTGGGGAAAAGAAGGGCGGATAGGAGAGAAGAGTATGAAGGGCGATGCGTTGAAAGAGAGACGCGTGAATCGTGTCGTCTATCCTCAATCTACCTGAATGACTTGGACCACGGATGAAAGAGAGGGTAATTTTGACGATTCGAGATCGCCGATCACCCTGACAGAAAAATGAAGATCCACTATGATATCGGAACGCGATGAAATGGGGGCCGAATCACGATCACCGCCCCCAGCATCCCGGAGACTGAGGCTGGCCGGGAGGTCTCTTCCCGGGCAGCAGCAGCTTCTTGCACAAGCGCAGAATCCACCCCATGATTTCCGTCGTATATCGTTTCGTTTATATCGTTGCGATTCGCGAGTCAAGGGATGCCGCGGATCATGTACTCAATTTTGTAGAATTAACGGTCTCTGTATTTAGTCAATCAATTTTGAGTTGGGATGAAGGATGATTTATAAGATAGAAAAACGGCATGATTCAAAAGCAGAATTCAACAGAATTGGATCTGATTTTGAATTTTTGTCTAGGATTAGAGTAGTTATAATTGCAGAACGTAATATGATGATGGGTGGTTTCTAGATCAAGGATGAGAGGTATGTGGTCGGTGAAGTAGGTCAGATAATGAGAGAAATGACGATATGACAATTTAGCACTGGACGTAGTTTATAGATAAACTGTTTGAATGATGTGGAAAAGAAGGTGTACTTCCGTTCGATAGTCTTTTATATGCTAAGGATGATAGCCTGGAGCAGTATTTTACGATTCAACTATTTTTAAACTCGTTGTATTGGAAGGATGTTCAACAAATGAGACTGGAAGTTAGGAGTATAGTTCTGATTTATGGAGATTGGAGTAAAGGTGCATCTGCATATAAATAGTCCATCTGGTATATTACTACAGGGGATATTAAAACAGTGAGATTGTGAGATCTGAATACTTTTGGGATTTGCAGTGTTGATTGGGAGATGACTCATTGACTCATTGTTGATGAATTATTTTGATTTTTGGAATTCTTTAGAGGTTTCTCAAGCCTACTTTATTAAGGTTTTTGCCATTATTAAAGCGGAAGATGGATCTGTTGTCTAGACACTGTGATTGATAATTTAGAAAATAGTGCAGCAGAAGATTGTATCTTTCATTGAAGGTCTTCTAAATCCAGTGGAGTTTACTATGATTGATTGTGGCAGATTGATTATGGGAGAAAAATTGTGACAGATATTGATAGATTTTATTGAATGATTTAACGATAAAAAGGAAAAAATTTAATACATTCTACAAATAAATTTTAATAAATGATGGGACAGGAAAGGGTTGACTCTGTGACATATAATTAAGGTCATGGGAAAAAAGAAGGTTAGACCAGTTTGGATAGATCTCTCGAATCACTGAGACGGGTGGATTGACAACTTGATTGGAGCAATTTGACAATGATGGGAGGTAAATGAATACAGATGGATTAAGGCTGGTATCAGAAATCGTTTGTTGAACAATAGACACCAGTTTAGAGTCATTATTGATTTACAAGTAAACCGTTTAATGTGATGGGGATTTAGGATGCAAGAAGATCAGGGTTAGATAGTTGTATAAATGATTTGATGGAGGGAAGATAAAGCATTAGGACTATTAAGTGATAGAGCAAATAAAAAGGATCCTATTTGTTCGTAGAGGTCATCTAGATCCACTAGGATCCACAAGTTTAAATCTTTGTAATTTTTTGATATGGTTCTGACTTTGCAGTAGAGATTCACATCAAGATTTCTCTATATTCATTATTGGTCATGAGAAAAGATCTTGTCTATATTGTACACAATTCTAAAAGCTCGTCTAAAGTTCCTTTGTTTGAAATGCCAAGGTTAGCGAACTTAAAAGAAATTTCTAGGAACATAGGGGAGCTTATAGTACAACTTCCTTCAGCAACATGTCACTTTTGACCGATATAGTATTTTGGGATCTATTCAAGCCAGACATGAATTCCGTCTACCTTGGAATCTTCTGATAACCTAGATCTACTGAGATAGTACTACTTTCATATTAATAGGAGCAATTAAAGAAGGATCTTGTCGATCTGAAATCATAATCATAGATTGGTTTGCAGATACTGATTTGGGATGAAGAAATTAATTGATGCAGAGATTATTCTCGAAGCAAATCATTTGGAATTCATCTGTATTAAAGAATATTTAGCAAGGATTAGCAGACCATGCAAATATATTATCTAATTCTCCGAGGAGCTTGTCGAAAACCGAAATGGATCTTGCTTTATGAATACAGAACGATGAAGAAAGGTTCCCAAACTTTAGAGAATTGTATAGAACCAGAGGATTTTGAAAGACGCTGCACTATTATTTGTACCCACATCTCTCAAGAAATATTCACATCGAAGCTGAACCCGGTCTATCTTGAGATTTTCTGATGAAAACCCTGTACTCGAAAGCATCCTAATCAGCTCCAGGGACATTCTCTAGAGAAGAGTTGCCGATCTCGGAACGCGATCGAGGTCAAGTATCGGTCCAGGCACATTCAAGTCGGTGCACTTGCACCGTGGAGAAGACGTTCACGAAAGGGGTTGGGGGTGGTGGTAGGTGAGTCGAGGTGGGGGATAAAGGGGGCAAACTGCTCCGCGGTTCTGCGACCCACTGACCCGCTCGATAACGCTACCACCCAGGTCACTGACCTTTCCCTCGTACAAAATTCGAACGGCGCGGCCCTTTCTGGGTTCGATGTCCTAAATTCTTCTGTTGTGCTTAGACTTATAACCTCTCGTGGCCTTTAGAAGGCCATGACCGGACAGTTGTGTTGTTATTTTACAGCCAACGATTCCAAGAGTGCTTTTCTGAGGAAGATAAACAATGGAACCGATTTTCTAGAATATATTTTCACTTCTTTCCCTAGAACAACGAACCTATTTCAAAATCGATACTTCAGGTTTCTAATTTTCCAGTTCTTCGAATTTCAGATTTCAATCATTGTTAGGGCGTTGCCTCGCTTTTTTTGCAAATCAAGTGTTTGAGTTCTTGGATGTTTTGTAAATCGAAGAGAGGAATATATTTTTCGCGATGATTATGGAAGTGGATGACTCGCAGGGATCGTTTTTTTGATGATTTAATAGAGGATTTTTGAATGTTCAGTTTTGAATGAGTGTTGAGTTTTTAGTCTGTTTTGAAAATTCTTTGGCGGAGTGGTTGTTAGATGAGATTATTTTTGAGAGACATAAGTCATAATCTACTACTATCATATTCCAAGGATTGCAACAAAAACCGAGTCTCACGCACGTCGAGTATTGATTTCGACCTCGCTGGCAGTGCTGCCACGATTCCGCGTCCTCGGAACTAAACTCCAGCCACAAGGAAAAAAGTAGATGAGTCTACCTAAAACCTGTGTTTTTTTTTATTGCATTCTTTGCATTGGAGCACGTCTTTAAAGTGCATTTTTATCTAGAGCAGGGGCGGCGTAAACAGTATAGGGATGCCATGGAGAATTCCATACCTGGAACAAATCCAGGTATGGAAATCCATACCTCGAGCACTGTCTGGAAAAACCACGACTTAATGGTAAAATATTAAATGAGTTCATCTCTGGAAACGATTTAGAAAAGAAAAACCTTTTATATGTGTTTAGATAGCAAAGAATACTCATTATTCATCTTTGAATCAAATAAATTAAAATTAAAATTAAAATGTGAGCAGCGCGGGCTCCATTTACTATTTATTATTTTTATTACAGTTTATTATTGTTAGAGTAAAGTAACATAATGAATGACAACAGCACACGGTATTCCCTAGTGGTCACCCATCCAAGTACTAACCGCGCCCAACGCTGCTTTACTTCAATGATTCAACGAGAAATGTTGCTTTCAGCGTGGCATGGCCGTTGTCTTTATTGATGTATGGAATTTGAAGATCATATTCAAAAGATTTGTTATGATTAATTTTTTTCATAACTTAATACATTATTTAAAAAAAATATTTATTGTAGAGTTTTCTAGGAACCTTCTGAATTCACATTCGAGTTCAATGGACCCTCCCGAGGAAAAATTGGAAGGTTGCCATTCGATTTAATAATTGATATACGTTTTTGGAAATCTGTAATTTTTGATTAAATAAATTAGAGTGAATAGATAGCTACATCTTTATCTGAGATTTTATTAGAGATGCTAATTGTTCAATTTATTTTATTTTCATCTTGATTTACTTACTCTTCGTAATCACTTTTCCTCGTTTTCTGATGGCTTGACCTTTGGCCAATTTGATTTATCCAGAGGCAATGACTTACCATGAGAGTTAAAACTTTGGCTTTCATTCTCTTTTCCATAATTAGTTTTTTTGTAGTAAAGTTAATTAGGGTGTGGCTAATATTGGCTCTAGGTTCCTCTCTTTCTTAATATTATGGTAAATTTTTGCCAACCAGGAAAGTATGAAGATGTTGACAATTAAATCGAGTGTTTAAACGAGTGGCAGGTGACATCGAGTGCTCATAAATCTCGGGAGAAACGTCCTTGGGAAAATTACGAGCGATGCTCTAGTTTAAAAAGCTTGTGGGTTAAGCAGGTCACGCATTGAATAGGATGTTGATAAATAGACTCTGTGCTTGAATCAAGCACAATTTTATGCTTTTAAACGTGTACCAATTATGGTATACTTAAAACTGGTGTCTGGTAATTTTAAAACCGTCAGGTAAATAAAAGTCAAAAGTTTTCTATAAATATGATCTTTTAGAATATTTTCTATCTTGAGATAATGTTTCTTTGTCATTATTCTTGTATAAAAACGAGGGAGCGAAAGAAAATTTCTTTTGCATCAAAGTTCTTTCACTGTCTCTTGAAGGTGTTTCTGTACCACTCCATTAGTTCCAATTGGTGGTTAACCACTAGATAAGGCGCCACTTCAGCCAAGAGAAATATCAACGTCCTCAGAGATTGAAGCCTTGAGGCAGAATTTTAAGTCGGTGCTATTTTATTACACTCTCGAAAGGATTTCATAAAATATTTCTGCTTTCTCGAGTATTGTTCAAAGAGTGTTTTAAAAAATTCAGAAGTTGATGCTGATATTTATATTAGGAGAGAGAGAGAGATTGTGAAGTTTTATTCGAAAAATCATTAGCTCTATTAATCTTTATTAATACTTTCAATGTTTTTGTAAGTTATAGTTTGTCTGAATATTAAAAATCAGGAAATTTCTAGGACCTAAATTCTCTCTTATCTTTCTCGCGTAATATAAATATTACATAGCATGTCAATACTTTTGGTTGTCGAAATCGATAAAGTTTTCTCGGAGGTAGTAGTGAATATTGGCTGATCGAGCCGTACTTGGAGTGACGGGAATTCTCGTAGGTATCGAATAAGATTGTCGTTAAATAATGTAAAACTCCGCTGTCTTCGGTTAAAGGTTTCAAAGAGGTACTCACTTGGCATTCTTTGGCAACATGCCATTGGTAGGTGCTGTGTGCGTGGGTGTAAAACACAGGGGTTGGTTATTCGCATTTTGTGGTACTAGGGGTTGTCTGGCGTGCGCCGGTGACGTGTGAGACCCGTAGCCGTCGGAATTTAGCTGGAAAAGACAAAATAAAAGGGTTTTACTTTCAAAAGGTTCGAAAACACAGACTCCTCACCATCCCATACATAAACTTTCAAAGCATCTGCAATTTTACTCGCACCTCAAAGGGCGGTTATTCGACTGTCTTTTTTCAATTTTTGCAAGTCGATGACTTTTATTTTATACTTCATTTTTCTCGAAACCACTTAAAACGATGCAAAAGTCTCTTGAGTCTCGTCAAAGTCCTTAAAATTATTTAATATTCCATAAAATATCGTAAAATCCCTTAAAATTACTTAAAACTGCAGAAAATATGGTCAAATCCTTTAAAATGACTTAAAATTACGATAAATAAATTTCACAAAATTCCTTAAAATATATGGTAACATCACTTTTTTCCTAAACAAATTCAAATAGATATAAAAATATTAAGAGAAAATGTAAAACCTTTTCCGTAAATAATTATGCTTAAATCTCTAATAAATTAAGCTTTCGAATGTTGATTTAGAATCTTTACAGACTATTGCTTTCAGTGCATAAAACATTCAAATAAAAAATGGACGTAAAATATAAATAGAAACTTATTGATTGATGTGAGGTCGACGTTCTCATATAAAGATTTTGAATTAGATAAGTAATTATGTAGAGAAATATAATACATGGAAAAAGCTTTCCGGTTATATATACGTCTCTGCGTGTACATAATCGTTTATATATATATATATATATATATGTATAGACTGCTAATTACTGTTTAGTTGTCATCTGTTTATCATTCAACAGCTGATATGTCTAATTGATAAGAGTCCATGATTTGGTTAGAAGATTGATGGGAATTGATGAGAGTTCAGTCTATTTTATTATTAATGAACCATGATTTAGAATCCGTTATTTACCTTGACGACGGTTCCGATTAAGGAGTCAGGTGGCATTTCTGGCGGATCAGGAATAACTCCTGGATTTGTGTGGGCTGGGTAATCGTTGTGCAAGTGAGCCTCCTTTACAGGAGTGCCACTTCCGTCGAGACGCTCCATGTCCAGACTGTCCGTTGGTGTCGGCTGCGAGAGCAGACGCTCCTTCATCTCGTGAAGATACGGACAACGTTGCATCTCTTCGAGATCACGAGGTCTCTGTTGTTCTAAAAAGTTAAAGACATTAATTAGTCATTTGCAAAATTGAAATCGCGATTCAATATTTAAAATAAATGAATAACACTAGGAAGTTTAAAGCAACTTTTGTTTTTGAATTAATAAGATAAATTCTATATTTATGTAATTCTATATTTTTTATATTAAAGTATCTTGCATTATTTTACTTTGAATGGGAACTATATTTATAAAGCGATATGCAGAACAGCTGAATCATTGATTAAACTTGAAAAACTAGTGCACACATCTATAAACAGTATAAACACTGTCCCCTTTGCATTTCACTTTTCTCTCAATTTTATATATATATTTCATTCGTTCATTCATTCATGCGTATGAATATTAGTATATTCTGAAAGAACTTGTTGTAAACAAACACTGGAAGGGAAACAATTTTCTTCAATGTGAATAAAACCTTATAATGTTTAACTCAATTAATTTCCATGTTTACTTTTAAAAATTTTATTAAAAAAATAGTACCGCCCACGGGGGTCCTCGATTTTGGTTCCGAGAACCATGATTTAAACCACGTTTTC
Source organism: Synergus umbraculus (assembly GCA_900474325.1). Lineage (NCBI taxonomy): Eukaryota > Metazoa > Arthropoda > Insecta > Hymenoptera > Cynipidae > Synergus > Synergus umbraculus. The sequence goes on from UCOK01008871.1 coordinate 47,857, forward strand.
ACGCGTTTTGATTTTCTGATAGGTGTCTCGTCCATGTCATCTCTCGAGAAATATACAATTCACTAAAAAAGACACTTTTTAATATATGTTTTATTTTTATTTATCTATTTATTTATTTTGAAAATGAAATAAACGGATGATGCATCTAACAATAAAACCCAGTCAGTGAGCTTTGCCGGTCAATCGAACGAGACTGGTGAGCAATAACGGCACCGAGGATCACGATGTGTTCGATACTGTCTTTCACGAGACCTGCTTCTCACTCTCTCCCCATAGCCTAAGATCACCAAAGAAGGCGTCGCGATTGGCGATCGTGTGATCACGCTCGTATTTCTTTCCGTTCGATACTTTATTCAAAAAAAACCGAGACGAGACATGAAAGCAAATGTGAAATGTGACATACGTAGAGGATTTTATAAAAAGTTTAATTAAGTACCCCAGCAGAACTTTCATTTCCTCAAATTACCGATTTTTAGGTCGGAATAAATTCAACATCTCTGAAAAACCTTAATTCCAGAATTAAATCTGTAAAAATCGTATTTCGTAAAATTGTTTTACATTGTGATTGTCCATTAATACTGGAAGAAAGTCTATCAGAATTTCACAAATAAATTCAAAAGCTGTTTTAGAAGAATGCTAACTTTCAGTTCATTTAAAAGAACTGCTTGTGAGATTGATGATATTAAAAGAAATGGATTGATTGCAGAAAAAGTGGTATGCAATTAAATTAATGAAAAAGCAGTTTTACGCTCTTTAGAACAGTAGAGTGAATTGATTTCATCGATTTCTCCAGTCAAGTTTCATTATTGAAGGATCCGGTACATCGCAAATTTAGCATAAACTTTTGAATCAAGTTTTCCTTTTTATATTAATGTTATCTGAGATTCTATTATTATTATGGGTAATTTTCAAAATATATTTAGGAGGGTATTCTTTTCTAAGTCAAGAATGATTTATACATATAGTCAAAGGATGTTTTTTTAAAAATTATATTCTTTCTAGAGGGGCTTTTAGATCTAAACGTCTTTTTGTAATTCAAAGTAAATGACTAAAGAAAATTATCGTAAATTAATTTATCGTGTTTTGTTTGAGTAAAGCGAGGATGTTTACACAACAGCAACCCTAATACGATCACTGACCTATCCAAATCGAGCTGAGACGATGGTCGCGTCGCGATGCTCACTGGAAGCCCGATGCCTGCCTCGATGCTCTCCTATTCTTACACGTATGAATATCCGCGAAGCAGTAGGTATATTTAGAAATCCGCGAGGCTGTAAGGGTGGGCTTTAATCATGATCCACATGCTCGGCATATATCGCAAGGCTTTCCTATTCACATGTCGCTTATATACGAATGACACGTGAGCACACGCGTTTGCGACCATGGACCAGTCTCTATAATATTCATGCGCAAGCACGGTTCAGCAAATACGGAATTATTTCCCTTTTTTTCCTTCCACTATATTCGGCGTCCTTCAGCTGCCGATGATGCATTGTCAGCAAAGAACGAGGCTGAAAGCGGTCGATGTTAAGATCTTTTTCATTTTTCCCAATTTCCACTGCATACAACTTTTAATGTAGGAATTAGAGACCTAAATGAAAAAGCTCTTTTCATTTTCGATAACAATCACTGAAAGCTTTCGGAATGAAGTAATTACGGATCTCAGTTCATAAATTCGTGAGAAGGAACTATACATTAGTTAAATGTAGATTGTTTAGGGCAAGATTGTTTTCTGAAATTTTGACCCGTTTATAAGGGTTCGTGAATTTTGAACCCTCTCCTATCTTATACATTTTTTTCGACTACATTTTTTCTAAAATTTGTCATTATATAATATAAAAACTTCGACTCTTCAAACGAAGAATATTTATTATTCTAAATAAGGAGAGATTACAAAAGTACATTAAATGTAACATTTTGTTATTTTTTTGAAAAATACCACTTCGGCAGTAAATCACTAACACTTACTATAATTCACATTATTCACATTTTTCAGATTTATAATTAATGCTACTAATGTGAATTAGTCATTATTTACGAAAAAATAATTTGGTCCGACGAAACTAGGCCATACCGTCGCCCTTCTAAATTAGTTAAATTAAACGATATATCAATTAAAAATTGACTCAAAATAAATTTCTGGTTAAATTTGATAAATACTTCTGATTAAAAAATGTCTACAGTTATGTTAACCACAAATTCTTCTTAATATGTCTAGAAAATTCTTGTTAATTAACTGGCCGTTTATTATCTGTTTAGAATAACCAGAATTCTCATTATTCGAACGAGATTTTTTTTTATTAATTTATTTGAAATGCAAATTATAACGCATTTGTCCTTTAAATTTAAAAAATGATCACTATTTGTCTCTTTTTTATTCCTAAGCTTCAATTTTTATTTGGAAACCAAATGGGAAAAGGAAGTGGACTTTAAAAATTGTTCAATGATGTAAAATTGAGATAAGCTTGGTTGAATAATAGTGAATAGTATGAGGTTACTGTACCATAAACAGACTTCAACTCTCTGCGAGAGAAGTCTAAATTTAGATTCTACTTCCCTTTTCCATTCATCATCTGGAGAATACGGAAAAGAAAGAGGGTACAAAGAAAGAAGCATTTATCAAATTTCTGACTTAATACTTGGAATTGCGTAGAAAATAAAAAGAAAACATAAGAAAATTGTATATAATAGAGAAATTAAAAATTCATTTAAAAAATGAGTGCATTCTATATAATTTTAAATAATGCATATAAAATAGCGAATTTTAGTAAAATATTATAGGACAGTATTCTATTAACTTAATCTGAAATGCTATCGGTTTCTCCCGCTTACATAAAGCCCTTCCTTGTTCAGGATTTGGGTTAGCTTTGAATCTAAAAGGTGCTGGAAAGCTTTCTATGTCATAAGTCGCGAGAAATTCTTTTATAGTGATTCTCATACTATATTCTACCCTGGATCAAGAAGAATAGTTCTTCTGGAATTGTCAGTTGAGATACGATGCTTTAATGCCACAAATGTAAGCCCGACTTCCTCTTTTCAACGGGGCTTTCGAAGGATTAAACTACATAATAAAAAAAGTCATCCCTCGTTAACTTCACATCTCAATTCAAATTTATATTTGTATAATATTCCTCTTTCTTTTTAATTCACTTTTAAACGGGTTAAAAGCGATTAAATATCACCCAGAAAAAAGGTTTGTTTGAATCAAATAAACGTATACATAACTATTTATTTACAACGTAACTATTTATTATTTACTATAAATTTATTTGATTTGGCTCTGAGGCAAATATATATATTTGCCTCAGAGCCAACTAAAAAATATCTTTGAATTAAATAAAATTTATTTGATTCAAAGAAATTTTCTTTTTAATTCAAAGAAAAAATATCAAGGACTGAAAGTGTTTACAGCTGAAATCAGTTTTTAGGCTGAATTTCAGTCTTAAGTCAGTTTTTAGTCTTGTTTTAAGACTAAGAAATCTAAAAACAAGACTTCTTAGTCTTAAAACAAGATTAAAAACTGACTTAAGACTGAAATTCAGCCTAAAAACTGATTTCAGCTGTAAACACTTTCAGTCCTTGTTTTTTCTGTGTTTTTAGTTGGCTCTAAGGCAAATATACGTTTATTTGATTTAAGCAAACTTTTTCTCTGGGTGTATTTTAGATGGAGAAAAACTAATTTAAAAAAAATAATCAGTGTCATATATAGAGGTGCACACTCAAAAAAAAACTTGTTTTAAATCAAAACTTTTA
>UCOK01008872.1:0-10707 GCA_900474325.1 Synergus umbraculus
GGGGATACAAAAACAAAATCTTTGCTAAGCTTGACCGGGTCGGTTCAGGACGATGAAACGTGCACAGATGGACGACTGCGCATGCTGATTTGCGGCAGAGTTCGGGAATTTTTCCAGTCCAAGATTTAGAATTCTCTTGTCAGGGGAATAATAAATTTGTATATTTGTATATATGTGTATATTTCAGAGGATCGATTCGATTTATCTCAGAGGGTCGATTCGATTCTCATACCAGGGAAAGTCGGCTCGATTATCCCAGATAATCGACTTGATCATCTCAGAAGGTTGGCTTGATCATCTAAGAGCATCTACTTAATCACCTCAGATAGTTAGAATAAGTAAAAACATGATATTCAACTTGACCATCCCAGAGGGTCAACCTGATTATCTGCGGATTGTTAAACTGAATATAAAACGAGAATCAAATTGATTATGTCGAAAAAATTATAGAAGGCCGATCTGAGTATCTAGAAGGTCAGACTGACCCTCTAAATTTTGACCCTCAGATTTTGACCCTCCAGTTTTCTCCGTGTAAGGTCGATAGAACCTTAAGTAAATTACATGTCTTTTGCATGTTATTTTGCAAATAAGTGGATAAATAAATTTTTTAAATAAAATCCGAGAGTTTTACAGACTAGAGAATTTAATTCCCTTTAAAATGGTTTTTTTTTTTTAATTTTTTTAGCTTGAAAACTCATTGAGTAATCGTGTACGCAAATTCGGAAAATCTGAAAAATCACTTTTCGATAATAACGCGATTGAAGTTGACGGAATATTGGATTTTTTCTCTACTTACAGCTATTTATTCAATTCGACACTAATCAGCTATGCCTACACCATAAAAAAAAGTTCTTCTTCTTGAACTTTTTCAATGTCTTATCTTATTTTTTTCGTCAATCGAGCTTCTTTAGTCGAGCTTTCGCCTCGGTGCTCGTTTAGGGCTTTTTGCGAAAATAGCTCCAAAAGCCAAACCGTTTCGAATTTCATTCTAAACTTTTTACAGGGTATTCTTGAAAAGTTTTACTTTCGATTTATACAATAAAAAAATCAATTTTTCGATCGATTTATATATACCCCCTTAAAATTCTTTAGGATTGTCTGTAACTCTGAATGCCATATTATACGTTTTCCGATTCTTTGAGACAGAGTTGGAAACTTTAAATTCGGACTCATTCGTTCATGGTCAGGAAAGTGGAACAGATACTGAGGACAATCTAGTATCAGACACATATACAGATTGTGAAAGTTAAATAGGAAAAACAAGAAGTGAAAAGAAGTGAAAACAAGAAGTGAAAAACTTGTGAAATGAGTTACTGAAAATTTGAAGTTCGTTCCACACACAGTTATTAATAAACTTTTCCAGCTGTTAAGATCAGAAGGTCATTATGATCTTCCAAAAACTGCAGAAACTTTGCTAAAAACAAAGAGAATAGAAGGTGCGATGACGAAAATGGTGTCCAAGCAGGGAAAAGTTTGGAGAGTATGCCATATTGGAAGTAAAAAGATAGAAAGTCTATTTATTTGAATTTTTTTCAATCTTCAGAATTTAAATAGAAAGGAAAAATGTATCCAAACGTATCCTTCCATATCCATGCCAATGTATTTCTATCTCTTTTTTTTCATTTACAATAATCTTTTTCCTTTTGAATATCAATATTTCTATCTTTTTGTATCATTCATCTATCTTTGCCAATAATTTCCTATCCTCCACTTATCCACGCTAATCTTTCCTTATTCTCCGCCTATCCACACTAATATTTTTCTATTCCTTTTGTAATCTACTGCCGAGCCTATCTTTTTCAGTCCCAACTTTCCTATCCATGTCTATCATTTGTCTAATCATTTGAATCCTTACCTATCTCTATTAAAATCTAATATTAATACGAAAATAATACAATACAATATGATAATAATATTAATACCAACTATCGCTTATCCTTGTCAATTATTGCCTTTCTATAGCCATATCCATCCTTAATATAATCATCTCTATCCTTTCTACAGTCTATCCTTTTCAATCACTACTTTTCTATCATCTATCCTTATGTAATAATTTAAATCCTTCTATATCTCTCTTAAAGTATACTATCAAGTCTATCCATGTCAATCTTTATCTTTCTATCCATGTCTATCCTTTTTGAATCACTTCAATACTTTTTTATCTCTCTCAAAGTATACTACCAACCCTATCCTTTTCAGTTCTTATTCGACTATACACGTCTATTCTTGTATTATATAATCATTTCTATTTTTTTATACTACAATTTTTATTCGCAATTTTAATTTATTTGAAAATCTAAAACCATGAAACATGCATTTAAATTATAATTTGTGATGTTGCAGATTGAAATCAATAACGTCGAAAGATTTGTGTAACAGCCAGCGCCGCCCTGGTGGAAGTAAATCGATAGAAATTTGGAGATAAAAAGAGATAAAACTTTTCTATCTCGTCCAAGTATCCATTTTGCATCCCCAAAACGCTATCCCTTTCTGTCCACCATTGTATCCCCGTATCCAGTGATATCTATCTCTTCGCTAACTCTCAGTCTATCCCTGTGTCTGGTAATATCTTATCTCTTCGTATCCCTCAGTCTATTTCTTTCTGGTAATATCTATCTCTTCCTATCCCCAAGTCTATCTCGATTTCTGGTAATGCCTATCCCTTTCTATCTCCCTTATTAATTTATTAATCTTCATATTTTAAACATACATAATAATTTTATAACTTCAATATTTTGTACATACATATTATTATAATCGTACCTCTAATGTATATAACATTAAAAAATCTGCATCTATATAGGGACGGGAACCTACGCGCATCGAGTTTGCTGTCCAACGCTTACAAAGATCAAATTTATTGGAACCTCAACACCAGGAGAACCAATAAATAATTGTTGCCAAAGTATAGAAAACATCCTTAATTGGTACCCCAATTACCAGGAGCCCCAATTAATAATTATTACCAAAGTATAGAAATCATCCTTATTTAGAACCTCAACCACCAGAAGGACAAATCATTAATTATTCCCGGATGTACGGAAATCATTCTTAATTGGAACTCCAATCCATTGAATACACACAACTCAATAATTTATGGAAAGTACCAGTCCAAGTTTTATATTTATTTTATTTCTCCTAGAAACCTTAACTTCATCAACGCGTTATTGTTTAAGGTGGACGTGAGGTTCTCAAGAGGCTTTCAAGGGACTCTCACAACAATCAAATTTTCGCATTTCTTTTCCTTAGACTCACACTTCTAAAGAGATTTGAATAAACACATTTTAACCCATTTAGTTGTCTCATTGATATTCTCATCCCGAATTAACTTTCATTTGAAGGTTAATCAAAAGTAGGAACGCAACGAAATTAAGAAAGTTTACTTTTTGTATTTTACTGAATTTTTCTGGATCTAGCCCACTGTGCGTGAGACGCATCTATTGACCTATTTACGAACTTTACAAAATCTTTTATGACCCTGCAATATCGATTGAAAAATTAAAAAAAAATGTACTCTACATAACGCGAGAATTCAGTTCAACCTCTGTTCATAGGATTCGGCAAGACGATCGTTAAAAGAGGTTAAAAGAGAGATGAAGAAGACGATCTTATCGGAGTTGTCATTGCTGAGCAGTGCAAATGCAAAGAGTACGAAGCAAGGGGATGTCTGATTCTGAGTTGTCTGAGTATGACTAGGATTGACTGAAATGAGTGTCCGCAAGGTTCGAAGTTCGGACAGGGGTAGGAAAGACGAGGCACAAAGAAGAAGAATCAAGAGGAGTGACAAAGGGCACACACCGCTATCCCTCATCTCTTTATTCTCGCATCAGCACTAGACAACCGGCGCACACAGAGACCATTATATTCATACGAATCGTACGTGGGATACAATATGATCAATACTCGAGTATGATCGGGTGACTCGAATGGAAAGACGTCGTGAATGCCCCGCCTCGGGATTACGGGGCCACTATTCTGAGATGGACAGTAAAGATTACGTTAGCAGTGACTTTAAGCTGCTGTTAATACCCGCGGCGCGATTCTTCTCGATTCATCTTTCTTGTGTAGAACTTGACCTCTTCATTACAAAAAGACACTCACGCTTGGTGTTCCCAAAGATAATATCTTTGGTGTTACATTGTGCTTCTAGGTTAAAAAGTATATTATAAAAGCGAATTTTGATATCAAGATCGGTTTGATTTTTGATCATCTATTTCTGCATAAATTTGACAACTCGAATATAGATTAAGAATGGTATATTTGTTTACAGCTCGTTTTATATCAGAGTGATGACTTTTAAATGTGAATTAACAAACATTCTTTGGAATCCTCGTGAGGTTATCATCTCTCATCGATTTCTTAGGCTTTTCTCTATTTCTGGAAATAAATACCGAGACTCATTTAACTGATCGACAAAATAACTAAGTAGGCTCCCCTTACCGGGTTCGAAACTTTTACGAAACCATTCATCTCTAAATTTAATCCTCAACTGAATCGAAAAGTATTCCGCCAAAAATGATACTGCTTGAAATGGCAATAACTGAGGAATGAAGCTCTGTTAGCTTTAAACCAAGTCTCAGAATGTCCCATAAGAGCACCATCTAAAACCTTTAATTTATCCCCCTCGGACATATTGCCCAACAAATAAAATGCCTCCAATTTTTCTAAGAAGAATTAAAAAATTTCGGACATTGAAATTCATCATTGATCCCCCTGAACATGTCAGCACAAGTTTGGATGCGTCCGCTGTCATTTAGCTTCGGACTCTCTGAGATTAGTAGAGATAAATTTCTAAATTCTATCACATGGGCATGATTTTCACAACGTAAGCGAATGAGCTCCTTTTTCATTTGTTCTCAATTTGCCTGCTTATTTTCAAATGAGATTTTAACAAAAGAATATTTATTTTAAATTGTTTTTTGGGACCTGAATTTAAAAAAGCAACTCAGGGTATTTTGCATCTCCTCGTGAGCGTTCGCCATTTCGTTAACACGGTCTCTGTTTGTTTTCCTGTTTTTCCAAATTCGTTCTATTTTTTCGTAACCCGGGCAACAATGTACCAGGTTTAGATCGTGTATGAGGCGGCGTTCTATGCATTTATGATTATTTTATTATCATTACCCACCTTGGTATATATATATATTTTTTTAATTTGGATCAGAGGATTTTTATGATGTAATGTAATTAAACTTTAACTTTACTGAAGCTAATTTTTTTATGAAACTCGAGCTCCACGGATGGGCGCCATTTAAATGTAATCTAATTTTATCTCAAGTGTAACATGCTATTTATCTCGGGCATGTACACTGCGTATCTTCGACAAGTTTTTAGTTTACTTTATTTTAAATTATTAATTATTTCTGAGAAAACGTAATAGAATTTAATTTATTTCATAAAGGCAAGAATTAAAATCAAAGATAAGACTATAAATCGTTATTGTGGTCAGGTTTGGTGGGCGAGAGAAATAAATAAAGTTCAAATGTAAATATAAACAAAGCGTCTAATGTCAAAATCAGCTGATAGATATATAAACAAGAATATTAAATATGACAGTGGCCGTTATCACGACGCTACAATTTAAATAATGCATCAAATACGAATTAAAATCAAAAATACATAGTATAATATACCGGTACACACACACATATTAATACATGGAGTTATGCGAAATTATCAATACAAGTTAAGCAGAATATTGAGACAATATGAGATAAATAAAATAATATGGCGATAAAACATCAGTCAATACAGAAATTAATAAAAATTGTGATGATGGAAATTCAAAATACAGTGAAGCGTCATGGTACTCACTTTAACCAACGGAAACGAAATACCAGCGAAATACGAGTGATAACGAAACAAAAGGCTGGACGTCAAAATTGAAGTTGTCAAAGTGAATAGCTCAAAACTAAAACGCCACACTGAAACAGATAAAACACACACACTTAGCACACAACAATCACCTTTTAGATTAAATCAAAATTTATCATGAGCCACAGGAAAAATACCTTTCTTTTCTATTCTGTGAGTGCGAAAGCGTGGCGCGAAATAATCTCTATTGATCAGACTGAGAATCAAGTTTATTCTAATTTCTCAGGTGATCTGCGCTCAGTCAGCACCTCGCTTTTCCCCACTTTTCCGACTATATATTAATTGTGCGTAAGGTGATTGGTGGCTATTACAATCAGCACCCATTCGTTGTTAATATTACGATTTTATAAATGCGTAACTCAAAATTACCGCTTCACAAGGCTCATTTAACTCCGTCTTTAGGATTTTGCTATAAATATCTGGTTCTAATTTGAGAGTTTACTATGTGAATCAAAATTTAATTGTATAAAGACAAGATTTGAAAAGGTAATCTCTACTTTCGTTATGAATACAAAAGCAAGAAATCAGTCAGCAGTACCAAGGATGTGTAATGAAGATAAGTATGTAAATAAATAGAAATTTTATTCCAGAAATTAATAATCGCGAATAAATACAAAACCGTTATTGCATAAACACAATAAATAATGTATATTTAAATAATCAAAATTAAATTAATTAAAACATCAGACATTATAAGGCATATATATAAAAATCATACAAGAAAATCACGATTAAAAATCACACAATAAAATTAAAGAGCCATAGCTATAACATCATTTAAATATACACAATCATAAATCAATCTTCAGCAAAGAGAGTTTCTCGAAAATTCAAATTGGTTATATAACCGTTAAAAGCAAATACAATAAAATTGTAATATTTCATAAATGCGAATTCAGGAGAGATCAAGAAATATGTTAACGTCGGTCAGTTTTAAATGAAGTTATTCTCTCACAGCTATCATATTAGAGCAGGTAGAAGCATTTCGAGTTATCACCATTCACTCTCAGATTTCCGCAAATTCCCTCAAACGATCTCCAAACAAAATTTCAACGTAATAAAAAAAAACGTCACGCTGCAAATATAAACGAAGAAAAGCACCACATGAGACCACTAATCACCTTTTCACTAATTATTAACTGACTTCAGAAAAAAGCAATAGATAAGTACTTTGTTTAGCTTATCAAGAGCGTACGCTCGCTCGTCAGATAATTTCAATTTCTCCCTCTATTGATTTATTAATGCTGTAAGGTGATTGATCGTTCATGTATTTACACACATGCTTTCACACCTTTACAAATTTCTTTAAATACATAGATATCGGATTGAAAGGGATTGCATCGAGATGGACAAGGACATAAAAAGAGATAAACAAAAATAGGTGAGAGATATGAAGTAATAAAGAAGTGAGGATTAAAAGAGGTAGGAGCTAATTGTGATTCACAAGGAGATAGAAAGAATTAAAAAGGAACAGGCGAGAGATAGAAAGGGATAAATAAGCGAGGATTGAAAGAGATAGGTGCAATTTTAATTCAGATAGTGGAGATAGAAATAAATAGGCTGGAATAGCCGAGATATAAATAGAGATAGAGAAATACGGATTGAAAGAGATAGGCGTGGATGTGGATTTAAATGGAGATAAAGAGGGATAGAGAACTGTAGATTGATAGAGAAAGAAGCGAATTTAGATTGGCAAGGAGATACAAAGGGATAGACGGGTATATACAGAAATAGAAAGAGATAGAGAAGTGGGGATTGAAAGAAATAAGCATATAAGAAGATAGAAAGGGATAGGATTTCTATCTCTTTACTTCCCGCAGGGATAAAAAGAAAACGATATGAAACTTTTATCTACTAGCTAAATAAATGCATTTTCTCTATTTGTTTGCAAGTGCGGTAGCTGAAGAAATGAAAGACGGTAAGATAGGAATCGCATAAGTAACACAAAATCAAAATGCCATGTGCAGCAGATGTTTAACCGTTTCTTTTTTTCTGAGTGATAACGTTGATGGAAGTCGCCACTTTAGTTAATTAATGAATCTAAACCAGCTTAGTTAGTAATGATATCGTAACTTTTGTGAAATTTCTGGTAAAAATTAACTAGATTTTAAAATTTATTAGAGTTTAATATTTATTCTTTGATATTATACATAAAAATAAATTTGAGCAAAATGGAGAATGTAAATAGAAAATTATCCTTATGAAATTATTATACAGTTGCATAAACTTTTGTTGGAGTTATAAATAAAAAACAAGACATTTTTGGGTTAACAAAACACAACAGAATATTTTAAATATTTAATTAAGTTTATTTAATGGTTTATTTTTGATTATTAAACTGGTATCACTTGTATCTTTTGAAGTTATTTTCTTTTTGTCTTGTTAATCATAATCAAGTTTTCATACCAAGTAATCATAACAAGTTTTAACATTCTCATCAGAGAAGGTATTAGATTTGTGTAAAATTTGACCCCCCCAGTTTTCATCAAATGTTCACGTTTTGGGACCCCCTGAACCCGAAAAACATGTTTTTACGAATGTGTCTGTCCGTCTGTCTGTGTGTCTGTAAGTTTTTAGATTTTTAGTTTGTGAGCACGATAACTTTCGAAAGAATTGACCGATTGGATTGTCCTTTGGTATACTCTTTTAGTGTCCTAAAATGAAGGTCAAGTTTAGTGTTGCATTCGAGCGATAGTTGACGAGAAACATACGAAACGAGAAAGAGTCTCGTTCAATTGTCAAAATTATCGTCTCGGCTCGTCCCGTTTTTAACCGAGCAACGTCGAGTACATTTGACACTTGTCAAATAAGTTTTTTTTTTCTGTTTATTATGAATTAAAGGTTACTTCATGTAAATGTCGTTACCTTTATGGAAAAAATATATTTTTATTCGATATAATCGGTTTAATTATTATTTATGTGCGATAATTTGAAATATAAAATAACAATAATTTTTTGTCATGAAGAAAATGTATATGGCATACATGGTTTAAACAAAAGTTTTTAAAAGAAATTTTTCAATATTTTCATTCAAAATGTACTTCAACACATATAGTTAATAAAACATAAATATGAACTATTGAAAATCTGCTAAGCGCATTTTAACGGTGTTGGAGCATTTTCAAACCACTAAAAATGAATGTAGACTTTACTCAAATCCGCCATTGTGTCCACATCTTAGCAATACGCGGTGTTTGAGGTCGCAAAAATGATGTGTTTGAAGTGTCCTTTTTTTTATCGACAATCTTTTGGTTGTACGACAGGGGCTATCTGCTTATTTTCTGCAAAAAGAAATTTGTTTGCCTAAAAAGTGAATTTTTACAAGAGTGGAGACGCGGGTTGAGGGGTGCGGGTAAACAGTACGTACATTTTGCCAAGTCCCTGTCCGAGCAAAAAAGGCACAAAACTTCACTCCAAGGGTGCTTCACTCACTCAGAAAAATTTTCCGAATCTCGCTATGCACTTCACAGCTCGAGCACTTACGAAAATCGTGTAAAAAAAGAAGTTTTATAAATCGCGTACTACACATGTGCTAGTTACTTGAATAGTTACTGGTCCTGTCAGCTGTTTCGCAGGGTCGCCAATTTACCATTATATATACCATTATATTTACCATTAGACTAATGGTAAATTGGCGACCCTGCGAAACAGCTGACAGGTCCAGTAACTATTCAAGTAACTAGCACATGTGTAGTACGCGATTTATAAAACTTCAGTAACTACTCCACAAAAAGTACAGTTGCTAACCTAAAATAGCGCAACAGTCGTCCTTTATTGTGGTGCAGCAGCATCACTAGAGGTAGTGCAGCATCTGTACCAAATTTTTTTCCGTGTATATATAATTTATATAATTATATTGTACTTGATTGTAGGCTCCTCATAAGATGAATCATTTCTAGTGTCATCCTCGGAATTTAAATTTTTGTCCATTTTGTATTTGGTATTTTTTAAAAATATTTGACAACTAAAACGTCAAAATTTGAAATAAGTTGACAACTTCTCTCTCGGAATGACGAGACGATCCGATATGATACAAACAAAAGATTTACTGAGTATATCGTATCGAAAAACATTTTGGGAATTGAGGTAGGGTGCGATTCGGTAGGTATACAATCGAACAAAATCTCGATTGACCAAGATTCCATTTGGCCAAAAAATGGTATAGTTTGTGCTGATGAGAAAAAGTGTTATGAAGACGGTCGTGCCAGTGCTCTCAAACGGGGCTATATTTGATGAAAAAGAACAAACGTAACCTCAAAATACCATAAATAATAAGTATTTACCAATACTCAATTATTTGTATTTTAAAATATCCATTTCCGTTTATAATTCACAAACATAACCTCAAAATACCCTAACTAATAAGTTTTTACCAATATTTGTTGATTTGTATTTTAAAATATTCATTTCCGTTAATAAATGCCAAACATAACCTCAAAATACTCTAACTAATAAGTTTTTAACAATACTTGATTTTTATTTTAAAATATCAATTTCCAATGAGAAATGCCAAACATAACCTCCAAATTCTCTAACTTATAAGTTAGGACCTATATTTGATGATTTGTATTTTAAAATATCCATTTCCGTTAATACATAACAAACATAACCTCAAAATACCCTAAATAATAAATTTGGACCAATATTTGATGATTTGTATTTTAAAATATCAATTTCCGTTGAAAAAGACTAAACATAACCTCAAAATACCCTAACTGATAAGTTAGGACCTATATTTGATGATTTGTATTTTAAAATATCCATTTCCGTTAATAAATATAAAACATAACCTCAAAATACCCTAACTAATAAGTTTTCACCAATACTTGATGATTT
>UCOK01008873.1:0-10495 GCA_900474325.1 Synergus umbraculus
TTTTATAACTTAGCAAATATATTATAGATATGGTAGATATATTAATTTTTAGTCAATTTCGTATTTATTACATTCTCATCAGAGATAATGTATAATTTTTTCAGTACTAATAATTTATTAATTTATATTAATTGATAATAATTATAATATAATTATAAATATTAATAATTATAAATTTTTAAAATTTAAAAATTATAGAAAATTAATTATTTAAAAAAATTTTTCAATTGTTATTTTTTAGAATTCACATTTAATTTTTGCCAAAGGATTAATATTAATATTATTTTCGGATTCATATCTATAGTTTGGAGACTCTGCAGAGTCCGCGAGCGAGCCTTTTGAGTTTTGGCTCGCTTAGCTCTTAGCAAAGATCTCATGACTCACATTCACATCAGATTTGATGCGGTTTCCATGGAAACAATGAAAAGATAGAGGGCAGCACCTCGATATAGGCTAAAATGCAAATATCCCCACCTAAAGTCGTCCCCACTTCTGGCCTATGCCGCATCCAGGTACTAATATCTTTGATATTGTGTCGACGACAACCATATTTCTTTAAAGGTCAATGTCTGTAAAAAGATAGTACAGTGCTAGAGTAGCGCCATCTCCACGCAGTGCTCTCAAACGGGGCAGCCTGCGCGCACATTGATTGGGCTTACTCCTGGAGAAATTTTCCCATTGGTCAATTTAATTCGATTTTGAATCGCGCGCCAAATTACAGTCAATTAAAGAATTTCTCTTACAGGAAGCCAACACGTGCATCTTTTGTGATTGAAAATTCGATAAAAACGTTATATATAAGTTAAAAATATGTAATACGACCAGCTACGACCATTAAAAATGTTCCTAAATAAATAATTTAAATCTCTATTTTAGAAACGATACTCAATTTGGTTCTTTGTTTCCTAACCTAGAAAAAATATTTTTTACGTGCTTTTGAGTTGGAGTTTTTTCCTTTTTCGCCCCTGGACCCCGCCAGTTATTCGTCTGCATTTTCTCTCTTTGCTCTGCAGCTTTGAAAAACGCAATTGCGGAACCGACCCAAAGACTCTCCCTAGTTATACAATGTACATGGAATAATGTCTCTTTTGGTGTTTTGGAGTTTGAAAGCGGAATACGTCAACTACGTGCATGTCAAGTCCGACGAAGCACATTGGAGATTCCACGGCGGGTATTTAAAACTTCAATTAAAACTAAATGTGAGAAATACAATTTACTATATTTTTTTTTCCAAAGAAATGGAGAATAATATTAAGTTGATAATTCGTTAATTTTATACTCATTTTCTTTGCCATCGAGAAGCTGATCTCAATAGAAGGACCCGTCAAACAATGTATAGTTGCAAATTTGTCATTTAAAGTAAATCGTGAGGTGGGAATTTGACTGATTCTACATGAAATTTTTTAGTTTTAAAACGCTCCAACAGCCTTAAGGCTGTTGCAGGAAAGTCGAAAAAATGGTGAAATTTAAGAGTACACTCTAACCTGTAGGGTAAATTTTGTCGACTTTTTGAGGCCACAGGAAGGACTTTTTAAAAGTATTTTCAAGTCCTGAAGGCAGAGCTGTGCGTAAGGGGGGTTAACCCCCCCTATACACAAATTAAAATTAAAAATAAGTTTTTATTTTACATCAAAGAAGATTGTTTGAAGGAAATTGTTTTATTGTAACAAATGAATTAATCATAAGAATGGGAAAGCAGGCTCAAACTTAGGGGACTTGGTCTTCCGATTTTTGATTAGAGGAAAATATCGGTGTAATTCAATAATTTTACCTTGTGTATTCACCGATATGTCTCACACACATTGACTGCAATGCACAAAATGGCCGGTGTCGGTGAATACACCAGATAAAATTATTGAATTACGCCGATATTTTCCTCTAATCAAAAATCGATAAAGCAATTCCCCTATGTTTAAGCCTGCTTTCCCTTCAGAACTTTCAAAAACTTTTAAAAAGTCCTTCCTGTGGCCTCAAAAAGTCGAGAAAATTTTCCCTGTAAATTAGAGTATTCTACAGATTCTTGACCCTCTTGCAACAGCCTTAAGATCAGAAAAAAAGTATTTCTAGGAGGCTGGTACGTAACACTATAGCATCCGTCACATATTAGTTAAAAACATAAAATTTAAAAATTATATTTTCAGATTCTGAGTATTCAAGAGAGTGATCTCGGAACAATCCAAAAAGATGCGTTTGCAGGACTGCGTAACGTGGATACGCTTAACATCATCAATAATAAAATCGATTTCATTGAACAACTACAAATTTCAACAGAAAATAGAATCGGTACATTCTTATTTCGTGGAAACCATGTTCTCGAAGCTCCAAGCCTAGGGGATATAAGCTTGCAAGTGAAAATTATAACGGCAATGGAAAATCATTTTCCCTGTGATTGTCAGATACACATTATACTTGAAAGCGATTTTGTCAACCACTCAGCCATCGAATTTAGAAAAAACAATTTTTGTATCTCGCCTTTTGAGTATAACGCTAAACCTATGAGCTTTGTAGATTTAGATCTGGTAACAAAATGTCATGATTTATTTATTAAGGATAACTTAGGATCTGGTAATGTAAACATCATTCCTCTGTCTACCATCATTATCACATTATGCAGTATCCTTGACTTTTTTTTTGCCTATTAGATGAGTAGTAGCTAAATAAAATGACAGACTCTTAAGTTTCTCCCTTTAGCGAGAAAGAGTAGGTCGTCTGGTGGCCTTTTTTTCCCGAAGAAGAGATAAGAACTACAAGCTGCCTTTTTCCGTATAACTTAATGCAGGAAGACTTGTAAGCAAGAAGGAAGCTATTGGTAAAAACTGCCCTTTTCTGTAGAACACATAGCCTTGAGTTTAGTGCTACACATTTAGAAATATCTGTTAGAATTTTTAATCATAAATTCAAGGGAAGTCTTATACATTACCTTTAATGAAATTTTAATTACATAAAAATAAGTGTAATTAGTGTTTAAATTCGATTTATTAGTATTTAAATATTTTAAATCTCCATTTCCAAGTATCATAAACAGATAAACTTATTGTTCGTTTTTCATTATCGTTGCAGAAGACCTTTTTAGTGTTTCCCATGTTTTCCGAGCGATCCTAATTTTAATGTACCTTTGTACTATCAGCTTATAAGCGAACTGTGTTCAGAATATTACAAGCGAGAAGAGCCAAAAGGTTTTAGGCGCTAGGGGGTTCGAATCCATAGCGATTAGGAAATTTATTTTTCAGCGTACGATTATATCTGTAGTGATTGTGAGTTGTTACGTGAATCATTGTGTAGATCAATATGACAACATTCATAAGGTGTAATAATATGAATAATAAAATTATATTTTAGTTCGTATATAAACTGTCGTCTCTTCTGAAAGTTAAATCTTTTAGTGGAGTGAGTGATTTTTTATATAGTGTTATACAGTTGCTCACATTTTTTTTTGGCAATTTGAAAAGATTATTTCAATGTTTCGCATTAAAAATATTAAATTTTAACCTTACCGGTTTAAGGGGTTAGTACCAAAGTTTTCACCTTTTTTTTAAGAATTTTTTACCAAATTAAAATTTATATTACAGATCCTAACTTTTCACAAATGATTATAGATATAAAAAACTATTACAACATTTTGTTTTTTTTTAATAATAAATCTGGCTGGTATGGCTGCCGGAAGTACCCCATTTTAAAAACTGTCGTGCATGATTCAAAAAAAAATATTTGACCGATCGGACTGAAATTTTGATGTTATTCTACACATATGTCGCTTTCGCATGAACCAAAATAATTGAAATCCGAAAAAAAATAAATACAAAACGGCCGACTTGAAAATTTTTCACCTTTTCTTAACCGTAAATTGTTTAAAAAAAAGGTTAAATATTAATCAATAATTATGATTTTGGTTCATGCCATAACGACATATGTGTAGAATAACATATCCAAATTTTAGCCCGATCGGTCCAATAGTTTTTTCTGAATCATGCACGCCATGACGAAAAACGCGTTTAGTTTTTGATCTAAAATACAGGGTGATCCGTTTTAATCTATAATTATCTTCTAATATACTTTATTTACGAAAAAATGGTTTAGACAAAAGTTGACCAGGATCGAGAGGGCTATTTAACTGTATCATAAATTTTGACCTTGAGTTTGATTTTAAAGGTCATTTGCTTCAAACGCGCGCTAAATACACGTTCGGCGCGTTCGAGATGCTTACGTTGTTTTGCGTCTTTCAATCTGTTCTCGATATTTATGATCAACAGAACGATTAACCCAACAATGCTACATATATTTATTATAAGAATTTGCACTTTTTAGAAAATAAATTTTTCAAAAATGTTCTTTGGTACTAACCCCTTAAATCCACTAAATATTATAGTCCAGGCAATTGCTGGTTTTTTTCGGTAATAATTCCCAGACAATAATTCCAAAGACATTATTTAAAGGGAAATCTAAGATGACAAATTTGTGGATATCTTCTTTCATATCCGCGTAAATATTATTACATTTGACCTCATAGATGAGACTTTCAATGTCGGTATATAATAGTTTACAGTTCTTAGCGTATTTCTTAATCATGTAGTCGTAGTGAAAATCATAAATCAAGCTTTTGGAAACATTCAGCACACAGAGCCCTGCGTATATTGGTTTATTCATTGAAACGTCAGTCCTCCTAAGTTCCACAGCCACCAAGTTTTCATCAAAAATTGCCCGACAGTGGAAATTAGGTCTTGATATGAGAGCTTCTGCACCGTAACTGCCGTCCTATTTTGTCACGAGTTTAACATCTACATTTTTGCGTACATTTTCCATTGTTTTACCGTACACCGCATTGCTCATAAGTTTGAATAAGTTTTTTTTAAATTCATTCTGATAGAATTTGATCTTCTTATTGTGTTTCAATCAATATAGGGCCATTTAGCCATTTAAATTGATTGAACTGTAATACACGGTGAATTTTGACAAGTTTAAGCCCATTCTCGAGAGCTTACTTCATTGCACGGTAATGGATAATGGTAGGAGGGTAGTTAACACTTTCTCCTGTTTTGACCCTAGTGGTTTCGAATATTCAGGGCAGAGAATGTTAAATCACTATGAATGTCATGTAGTTCTTCCGGGTAATCTAAGTCTACTTCTAGAATATATCCTACCTATGCGTCATCTGATATATTAAAGTTTAAATTAACACAAGATTACGAACTGATTTCTGATCATGTGTTTTGTCGATTATCAATTGTTTTCCTTAATTGGAGTAGTTCGAAAGCTCAAAGTTTTCTTATAGTGTTTTTGATTAGCCAAAAAAAGATTTAAATGCCCAAAATTTGGAGGAGAAAGACAATTTCACGGAATACCCAGGTGAATAATCTTTTTCAATATTATGTCTTAAAAATCTTTAGATTTACATGATGACCTAACGAGGGCGGTTCTTCTACCGGTAGCAATATCTCGCATTCAAGTCAGAAAATAGGAGCCAAACGTCAGAGGAGGCAAAAGAAGGGCAAGATTGTCAAAATAAATTAAACTCCGGGTACTTTTTAAAATTGTGGATGGACAATCCAGAATTTGCTGGCTGGCTCCAGCCACATTATAAGTCAGACTAAATCCACTTCCATAATTTGCGCAACAAGTTTCATAGCTAAAGTTTATAATATTAAGAGACATGCCAAACATGTATGAAGATGTTATTTTTTCCAACGTTGGTCCAAAAATGACTACGTATAGACTTAAGGGCAATTATACATTTATAATAATAAATATTTTTAGTAAATAAGAGTCAATAAACCTTCGACTCACATAGACGAAGTGTAACTTCCTTTCCGCATGAAGCTTGAGTAATTCATCTTTAACTTGTTTGAGCGAATCTCGGACGTTTGATGAAACCTGCAAATGGATTAATTCTTGAAAATTTTACGCACCATGTAAGAAGAACTTCAATCTGATATTTGAGCACACATATTCGGGGTGTTACGCGATTCGTGGCGCCCCTCTGGTGGATAGAGCTGAAACCATTTACAGTATCCAGAAACAATGGTTTGAATTTGAACTGTTATAAGTATAAACGAAGCATTGAAGTGTTAAATCATTTCTAAAAAATGAAGGAAACAATAAAAGTGTATAACTGTAGTGTGCCTAATTGCCAAAGTAAATCTTCAGAGAGTGACGTTCTTTTTCATCGATTACCCAAGCTTGAACATAACCGTCAACGCTGGATTCAAGCTTTAAACCTAACCACTAAAATTGGAAAAAATACGTTTATATGCAGCTTGCATTTTAGAAAAGAAGACTATTGTACAAGTAAGTAAAACACGTATTTCGCTCTTGTCAAATATAAGACTGCGTACAGAGCAAAAAACTATTTAGTTTCGATACTTTTTGCAAAAAACGAAGAATTCAAAGTCTGACTTCAGAATTCAATATTTTCATTGTACTTAAAAAATATTAGAATTCAATATTTTCTCGCTCTGTACGCATAATTCTAGTTAAAAATTGATTCATTCTACAGAAGGAACAATTCCAAATTTAATATTTGGTGAGTAAAATGTGGAAATCAAATTTTTAGATTAAAACTTTGCTCCAACACCCTTTTTTTCTATTTGTTCGGTTCTGAAGTTTTTGAGCACTTGTGTCTTCATTTGTGAATTTCTTTTATTTGTAGGTCGAAATTCGATATCAAAAACATTGAAAAAAATAGCAATTCCATCATTAAAACCAAGGAAATTGAAATTTATTCCGAGTATACTGCAAAGAAATAACTCAAAAAGGTAAATGACATTTTATAATGCTGTCCGAAAGTGAAATTTATTTGATATGAAATGAAAAGTATTTGATACTAATATTTTTTCAGCTTGATAATGACTTCTACAGTGGACAATGCTTGCAACGACAAAAACGATATTCAGGTGGCAGAAAGCTCTGGTATAACTGCAAAACAAGTTTTGGAGGATAGTGGAGAAAATTCTGACGAGAAAGTTCAAAACAAGCATCTTCTTACAAAAGAAATTCATGGGAAAATTTCATGTGAAAAGTGTAGTGAACATGCAGATGTTGATTTAATTGATGATAGCAGTGCCGGGGATGCATGCCCTGCTGTCGAAAGTGCTGAAGCATTAATAGAGTTACAAAATCTGTCTGTTACGACTGATAATGAGAAAAAAAAGGAGGAATTGCAAATAATACAGGAGAGAGGAAACGAAGCATATAAAGAAATTAAAAATAACGGAAAAGTGACTGTTATGAGTTTAATAAGGAATGATAAAGATCTGATTGCTTTTACTGGAGTAAACTTCCAATTCCTCAATAGTCCAGTAGAAGCTGTTACCATTTGTGAAAAAAAAAATGAAAAAAGTTACAAATTTTCATTTTCAAACTCAGTGCAAGATAGAATTGTTTTATGTCTCTGCAAGCTTCGTTTGAATTTATCCTTTCGGTGTCTAGCTGTATTGTTTGGACTAAGAAGACAAAGTTGCTCTAATAATTTCAAATATATAATTAAATTATTATCGAAAATTTTAAAAAGGTTTGTATTTTGACCTACTTACGAGCAAATTTTAAACAGTATGCCAGTATGTTTTGAAAATTATAAAAATACTTATGTTGTTCTTGATTGCACTGAAATACCAGTGGACAAGCCTCACTGTTTAAGCTGTCGACTTAAGTTATACTCACATTACAAAGGATGTGAAACAATCAAATAATTAATAGGTATAGCACATTGTGGAATGCTGATATATGTAAGTGAAGCGTATGGAGGTCGAGCATCTAACAAAGCTATCTTTAATAAGTCAGGTATTATTGATAAACTCATACTTTATTTAGAACTTATACATACATTACTTCTTTTTTAAAGTATCCTTTAACTACTTATTTGAAATATCTTGCAGGACCTTTCCCTCTTTGACTTCCTTTACCTTCATCACATTTACGATTTGATTTAACATATACTTAAAGTATATAAACTTTAATTTAGGTATGTAGTCAGTAATTAAATTTGTATTATGTAAAACATCAAATACTACACAACTATCATCGAAGGTAGAAGAAATAATAAAATGTCATTTTTTTGTATTTGATACAAGCGTAAAAATCGCGTAACACCCTTTAACTACTTATTTGAAATATCTTTCAGGTCCCTCTTTGGCTTCCTTTGCCTTCATCACATTTACGATTTCATTCAACATATACCTAAAGTACACTAACTTTAATTTAGGTATGTAGTCAGTAATTAAGTTCGTATTATATAAAACATCAAATACTACACAACTATCATCGAAGGTGGAATAAATAATAAAATGGCATTTTTTTGTATTTGATACAAGCATGCCCAGTTGAACCTTGCAGTAATATTTATGATTTTGCTTCAACGAAAGAGCTCCATTAGTCTTCACAATCCAATTGAGCGAAGCAACCACATCTGCAGCACATTTCTTCTTTCCGTCGACAGGACATTTAATTTCAATAATGTTTTCACCCAACACTATTCCATCTGGATTGTAGCCGAGCCATGGAACAAGTGGATTTACAAGTAAACCAGACTGAACAGCAATTTTTTTATTTTTCCTTTCGTAACAGTCCCTTGCCTTCCCTTCAGCCTTCACATCATGGCTAGTGCTTGCGTTGCCTTCAAATTTATTATTTAAATGTTAATTTATTTTATTTTTCCAATCTTGTGTTTTGTTATTTAAATATGTTACAAATTGATAGGCACAGCTGGCTGTAATTCTTTTTTTCCTCTCGCGAAGCCAAACATTGCACTTTTGTTTTTCAGTATTACAGCTTAACGCAACTGCATCATCGAGGGACAAACAAACTTCTTCTTTATAAAATTTTTGCTCTTCTTCACTCAAATCTGAAAATCTAAAAGGTGTGTATAGACAGTTCTTTATTCTATAATATAAAATGGAATTGTCCTGCATTCCTTCTTCTATTGAAGCACTTAAAATTTGTTTGCAATCTTCTGTCAGTAAAAATAAATTTTTAGCAATTTTTGCGTTACTAGCTTCCCTGGATGAGATTATTGGTACGTAATATCCTTGTTTTACCCATGCTGCTATACTATCTGGATTTCCTAAAAAAATATATTTAATTTGATGGAATTTTTTAAAAATATAATACTTTATTATATATTATGTTAATTAATAAACATACTATTATACAACAAATCCTCAATTATATTAAGATCTTCTTCCGGTACTTCTGGTACATTATAGTTCCCTTTTTCTTCTTGGGAACCATGGCAATATTCTGCTACTGGAATGGTACCGTACATTTCCTTAGCTGAAAACTTCAGTTTTCCCCATTTTTGTTTCAAATCCGTGCATGTTGCCATTTCAATATTACCTTTATCAGTCCTGCAACAATAATATAAGAATTAATCAAATATGATTTCTCAATATAATTTTTTAACTTTTTTTATAAACCTATATATAGTACGTACCTTAACAAATGGATAAGTGCAGCAATGCAGTGTTTATATTTCCCAGATAATCCAGCTTTGCAACTGCACTTGCACAAAATTTCCTTTTCATTATTTTTTATTTCTATTGTAACTTTAACTTCATGTGGATTTCCGAACAAATCACTTGATTTCAGACACAAGAAAGCAATTTCTATCTTTTTTCGCAAAACTGAAGTTATTCCACAGAACATTATGTAATTAGCATCAGCAACACACTCTCCCTCGACATGTTTTCGCGATCCACCACCCGGATAATTTACCAAATCACTCACATTTAATAGAAAAGGCATTTTTTAATTTGACATTTCACATTTCTAAAAATTTCAAATTCAAAGGTTATTTTTGGATACTGTAAATGGTTTCAGTTCTATCCACCAGAGAGGCGTCACGAATCGCGTAACACCCCGAATTGCTAATAAGAATGAAATAAACTAGAATTTACATGTAATACAAAGGAAATAACAGTATAAGCATGTGTGTGCTGCTCCCGCATGTATATAGCTGAAATTAATGTCATAAGTTCATATCCATAAGGTATGAAACTCCACCATGTTTCAACCACAAAATCCCATTTTTGTGGGAGATATGGAGGGGGAAAGAAAAATAAAGAGTGATTTTTCTCGAAAAAGGCTCGACCAATTTTGATGAAAAAAATATATGTTTTAGTCAGTAACGACCCAGATAACAAAATGCGCGCACAGTGCGAGCGATATCGCTCGCACGCGTGCCGATTCTCTCGCATGCGTGCCGTCACTGCGCCACGCAGATGCGTCATCATATGCGACGCATATCGCTCGCACGTCGGGAAGGTCGCACGCGTGACGGTAAAAATCAAGCTTTATGAGTCTCTTAAAATTAAAAATTATTTCTAAAAAAATTAATATTATAAAAAATAAAAATAGACAATATATTTAAAAACATTATATTTTAAAGTTGTAGAACGATTTTTAAACATAGCAATTACATTTTTTGGTATCGAGAAAATAGTACATTTTCTTATATTATCATATAGTTTATACATTTGAGATCTACCTTTTTTATGTAGTATTAAAC
>UCOK01008875.1:0-18763 GCA_900474325.1 Synergus umbraculus
ATATAGAATTCGTGAAATGCACGGGGCTCCGCACGTTGCGATTGTCCCTGAGACGATAGATTCTCCGCTCGAGAAGTGGCGAGCTCTAGCGCTTGGCGGGAGTACTGTCAAAATTCGAATAAGTCACGTCCTTCCTTCCTTCAGAACGAACTCCAATATAACGTCCTTCCTTCAATGATTTCGGGTGGCTCGAGGTTTACATGTAAGACATACGCTCAATACAAAAGGATTAGAAATCTTAACAGTTAGTTTCGAGAGTGCTCTGGGTTTACGCAGCGGGACCCCCTTTCCAATAGTCATATTACAAACGCGATTCAAAAAAAAAGAATGACAAATGTCTCCAGTGCCGGTTGTTGACTACATCTTTTGACGTTACAGAATTCTGCAACGTCACAAGACATGTAAAAATAGATAAAATGTCTCTGAATATTTCAAATTTCATACGATATATCATTTACAGATACAGATGAGTGTTGTTGTCAGTTGTCAAACTTGTCAGTGGTACGTCAATCGTTTTGTGTGTTGCGGAGAGTTTTTCAAAGAAAGTTTGTAAGTAAATATTATCTCCTCTTTATTATTTAACTTTAATATTATTCTGCAATTCAGTATTTTTAAACAAATTTATATTTTTGTCAGTAGTTTCAAAAATATTATATACAAGTCGAAGCAATATAACCTCTAAAATTTTTATTGACAATACTTCTTTTTTGTTTTGCAGGTCAAAATGGATTATACATATGATAGCGTAAGATTTTTAATAATTCTCTTATTTATTAATGTTGTATGCAATATGAAACAATTTTTAATACATGTATTGCTTCTAATTTCAGATAATGAAAACGTTTTTCTGTGAACGGTGCGAGGACGAATTCGACTGCGAGCATGGGTATAAGCACAGTTGTTTTGCTGGTGTGTCACCAGAAAAATTAAAAATATTTGGTAACGTTTTGACATTAAAACGTTCTAATATTCAATCTGGAGATTAGATTGAATATTTGGATGAATTCCATGAGGTAAGTTCGTTAAAAATCTTTATCATATTTTGCCCGATCGGGTAAAACATGATAAAGATTTTTAAGGAGTTGATTGACGATTTTTAAGGAGTTGATTGAACTAGATAGAAATGAGTTGGAATATGGGCGATTTTTCAACTCTTTTAATCTCAACCAATGTCATTTTTGAATGTAAACACTTCAATTCATTTTACCGATTTACGTTTGTTATTGTTTCAATCCTGTTAAATATCGCGACCAAAAATGTACACGTTTTAATTTTCACGAACGTGATTGATTTGAAGTCAATTTAATTCTGCCAAAAATGAGCGCATTCTAATTCTAACGAGAGTGATAGATTTGAAGTCAAATTAATACTGTTTAATTCTGTAAGGCGATTGCAGTCAATTTAATTCCTTCCTTGACATACAATTGTCAACATTTCAATATAAATTCAATTCTACACAATTGATCTGCATTGAAGTGTTCACAATTTAGCTCAAATTCACAACACTTTTAATTGAAAGTAATGTCGTTTTTCAACACTTTCGAAATCATTTCAATTAATTTCAATCAACTCCTTCTTATCGGGGATATTTTCTTGTAATAATAGTTTCATTTTTTTCTTCAGCAAGTTATACAAAGTGTGGAAAATTACCCGCAGAAGAAAATCGTGACTTGCACAGAAAAGCCACAGCTTGAATTTAAGAATTCAAGTTGTGTGCTGAGTAATGCAACGAACGAAAGAAGAAAAACAGTCGATTCTGAAATCCTTAGCTTTGACGGTGGCTCGAATGGCGATTGTATAATAGATGTTGACGAAAATGGAGTAGCCTATAACTCTGAAAAAAATCAGATTAAGCTGCTCGAATTGGTAAAAGATCAGCCGTGTTTGTGGAACTACAAAATTCCTGTGGCAGACAGAAGTGCTTACTTAGTGTCTGCTGCATGGAATAAAGTGGCTTCACATTTTCCAGGTTCAGTATTAATATTTAAAGAAATATTTGTAGCTGTTTTATACTTTATTTATCAGAAAAAACGTGGAAACCCTATCTTTCCTTCTTAAATGATACATTGCAGCCAGCAACGTAAGTGTCATTTAAAGACTCTTTACGTTCTTTAAAATCCATTAAAATTATTAGAAATCTTGTTACAGTCCATGAAATCCTGAAAATACTATAAAATCTTTTAAAAATTAGAAAATCCCTTAAAATTATTAGTCTCTTGACTTCTTTTAAAATTCCTTCAAGTTTTATTGTAACATTTAAAATTCCTTAATTTTAAAAATTCTCTTGAAATTTCATGAATTTCGTTAAAATTCCGCGAAATATTCTGAAACACCTTAAAATTTTACGAAATCTTTTTAAAATCCTAAAAATCTTTATAACTTCCTAAAAATCACTTGAAAATGGTCAAAATCCAGTAAAATTCCTAGAAACCTATTGAAATACCTCTCTAAAAAAAGTGATGTAAGGAAATGTCCCTAAAATCTCGGTTAAATTGTTGTTTTAAACTTACTCTCTAAATTTGAATCAGCAAAATTTCATTGATTTTTAATGACTTTAAGTTGTAAGAAATTAAATAAATAATCGTGCGCGTAGCGCGCGTGTTGGTCTGCTAATATAATTTGTGAATAATTTAAAATTGCTGAATAAAAATTTATAATAAATATTTTTTCAGGAAAAAGAAAGTCGCTTGACCCGCTCGAAAAAGCAATTTTGAAAAACATTGAGACTCGACAATCTGCTCCTGTGCCAACCTTAAGTGCAATGCAGCAATGGGGAGTATGGCTAGGGAAAACGTTGGAAGAGATTCCTAATCTCAATACAAGGTTGAGTCTCCAGGCTGAAATAACGAAGTTGGTCGCCGATAGCGTTGATCGCCAATAGCCAATCAAGTTGATATATCGAGAATATATATGTCTAAACATTAAGTGTTTTTATAAAAAGCGGGGGGTCTTTAAGTTCATTTAGACTTCAGTTCAGTTTCTATTACATGTTTAAGATTGGTTATATTTAGTTTCAAGAACTACGTTTATGTGGTATGTTAAATTTTAAAAGAAATTACTAGACAGTAATTTAAACTAATAGTTTAAAGTATATAACTGCGAACCAAATATTCATCATTTATTGCTCGAGTTAAGTGAACAAATTAGTTTGCTGCAATCCATCTTGCAAAAATTAATTTCTGTATCAGATTATTTCTTTTACAAACGTGAAAATAATTTTTATTTTTATTTTCTACGTACATACAATTTTGATTCCAAATAATTAAATAATTACAATTTAATCATTCTCAGGTTGATAATAAGTGAAGTATACACTCTGATTGTTTTAAATAAATTTTTATTGTGTTTCTTTTCATAATAAGGCATAAATTTAATTATCGCGTCTAGATAAATTGATGCAATTTGGCATATTTATTCCACTATTTACCAAGTTGAATTTTTTTATAAGGGTTTACCAATATATTTAATTTTACAAGTTTCGTGTACTTTTGTAATTTTCGTTAAATTCATTTTTCCACTATAACTTCTCAAATATTCAAAATTTAAAGCTGATTTACGGAAAATGAAGATTCCTTTCATCGAAACGAATCGATTGATCTATATGATTAATGCATTTCATTGAGAAATAAGAAAGTAATGGTTAATTAGATTTTTCAAAAATTAATTTTTCAACTATAATTTCTCAAATAATACAATTTTAAAGCTGAAGTAAAAACAAATTTCTTTTTGTTGACACGAATCAGGTGACCTAATATTAATACATATGATTAATTAATTAATTAATGCTACCTCTATGAGGAAGCAAAGTGCTAGTGTATTTTTTAAGGCGGAGATGTCACAGAGAAATTGGAAAACAAGAGAATTTTCTTACATTGAACGAGAACATTTGTATTTTCTAAAAGAAAAGTACATTTTTCATAGTTATCTATGACAAATGAAGTCGACTGATCGTAAATTAAAACACAAACTGCACTATAATCTAGAAAACGAAAGGAACTTTCATCGAATAGATAGAAAAAGAATTATAAAATGCAATATAGTTTTATATGAAAATGATTAAAATTAGACTGTTAGAGTAGAAATAAAAATTAACAAGCAGAATATTCTATAATTATTTCCTTATAAAACGATGCGCATATAAAGGTCTTTTACATACGACATTATCTTTTACATATTTTAACTAAAATCGTTATCAGTAACCTCATTCTCTTTTTTGCACACATTGTATCAAGATATAAAGCAGAATTCTTTTTAAGCAACAAAATTTTTGAGATGGTATCAACATCAGAAATTAGTTCTGCTACAACTAAGATGATATTATAATCACTTTGCTTAAAATGTACCTTGGTCAACTCTTTCCTGTTGCCAAGACACTCGACCTTGAGTAACAAAATATTCTTTTAATATATCTCTAATTCTAACGGCCGACAGATTTTCGATCCGAAGATGAGGCAAAGGTTGAAAAGCGTCCATCCTATAATCTTCTCTCCATTCACCTTCAACTTCAATCTCATTGATAATTCTATCAACAGAGGTTGGTGGACAGTACTGCTGCATATCTTCTGGAAGATCTAGCTCTTCTTGAATTACAAAATTGTGCAGGCAAACCGATCCCATTATGATAAGTTTGATGTTATCATAAAGTGCATTTATCGGTGTACAGAAAATTCTCCACTTGGAAGACATAATTCCAAACGTATTTTCAATAACACGTCGCGCTCTGCTCAATCTGTAATTAAAGATCTTCTGGTCATTTGGAAGACGTCCCGTAGATCTTCCAGGAAATGGACGCATTATGTTTGTATCCAGAGCGAATGCCTCGTCTGCCACACAAAAGTGGGGTACCAATGGACTACCAGGAAATAATTCTGATGGTTGAGGGAGATTCAGAGAGCGAGAAAAAAGCCTTTGACCAAAGTTGCTATGACGCAACACCCCACCATTGCTCTGTCTTCCTTTGCCTCCAATGTCGACAATTACATATTTGTAGTTAGCATCGCATACTGCTAGTAAAGTAATGCTGTGGGCATGTTTATAGTTGTAAAATTCTGAGCCACTGTGTGGTTGGGCCTGTAAATAGTTCATTATATAGTATTTCATTTTATTATTATTAAGTTTTATTATTAGATGGTATTTTACAATCTGGAATTTACCGTCATAACAACCTCCTTGCCGTCCAGGACTCCCCAGCAATGAGGCATCTGCCACTTCTGCTCAAAATCATTTATAATCTGTTTCCACTCATCTGCAGTCTCTGGTATCTTCAAAAGGTTTGGCTGTAGTTTATCCCACAAGACTTTTAACACCTTTGGAATAAACTTGTCTATGGTAGAGACACCCATCCGAAATTGTGTGGAAAGAGAATGGATGCTTTCCCCGGTAGCCAAGTACCTGCAAATAACAAAATTTACATTTTAAATATGAAAATCGGAGAATCGTACATTTTAAAAATACATACCTTAATGTGACCATCAATTTTTCAGATGGAGTGATGATGTCCTCTCTTGTTGGCGCACTATATATCTCCGGACCAATTTCAAGTAGTAGTTTTTCATAACTTTCTACTGTCATTCGCGTGTAATCACGGAACATAATTTGGTCGAAGATAACCATCTCTTTTATTAAGTTTTCATGTGCTCCTGCAAGTTCATATAAAAATTTCATAACAAGAAAGAAAAGGATTTATATACCAAAAAAACGATATCATTGAAATACTTTTCAATTATAAAAAAATATCTGTATATATGGTATATTGAGACTTCTTTTACTATAAAATTAATTTTTGGCTAAATTATAAATCAAAATTTTAATTTTACCTTGCAACCGTCGACGTTTCCAAAGAGGCTGAACGCGATATCGCCTGTTACTCAGCTTTCTACGTCGTAGCAATAATAGCAGCCAAAGAAGCTCATCTATTTCCTCGGTCGAGGTATCTGGAGTTACAATTGAATAACGCGGGTCATCCACATTTTTAGTTGATACCTATTAATCAATTAATTTATGTATTGCCAATTATCAATTATAAGATTTTAGGGGTTATGTTGCTTCGACTTGTATATAATATTTTTAAAACTACTGACAAAAATATAAATTTGTTTAAAAATACTGAATTGCAGAATAATAATGAAGTTAAATAATAAAGAGGAGATAATATTTACTTACAAACTTTCTTTGAAAAACTCTCCGCAACACACAAAACGATTGACGTACCACTGACAAGTTTGACAACTGACAACAACACTCATCTGTATCTGTAAATGATATGTCGTCTGAAATTTGAAATATTTTAAGACATTTTATCTATTTTTACATGTATTATATTATAAAAATTAAATTCATTGTCATAATTTTAAATTCAAACTATAAAAAACTTGGTTTATTTCGTTTTAATATTTAAAAATATTTAAAATTCCCGCGCATTTTCCGCAGTAAAAATCCTCGGAAAATCAGTCGTGTGAACAGCCTCGGACAATTGTCTGCCTGCACCGGTCGGGCAGGCCGAGGTGTAAATGCACCATGACCGCTGGCGGGCGACAAGGAGTACCAGAAGAAGCAATAGAGGTCAAACTTTCCTCAATTACAGAAAGCACCTTAAGGCAATACAGCAAGGGACTGAAGCGCTGGTGGGAGTTCTGTAAAAAGAATAAACTTTCAGCACTTAGTTGTTCCCCTACAGATGCACTGAAGTTCTTCTCAGAAATGTTGACGGAAACTGGATCCTACAGTACTCTCAATATATACTGGGCAGCGATATCGCTACTTGCAGGAAACGAACTGGGAAAAGACGCCAGTTAGAGGCTTGGACTCTTCCTCCAAGGGTATTTGCAGATATGCTAACTTTAAATCTACCTTCGATATGTATTTCGCGGTTTTGAGAGCATCTTTGATCTCATCCATTAAGGGTATGGGGTATCCATCTTTTTTAGTTACGCTATTGACTTTTCTAAAATCCAAACAGAATCTATATTTACCGTTTGGCCTTTTGATCATGACTATTGGGTTTGACCACTCCGAACTTGAGGGTTCTATTATCTTCTGTTCTAACATTTTATCGATTTCCTCACAAATCGCTTGTTTAATTATCGGGCTAACCTGATAAAACCTTTGCCTAATAGGCTTGTGCCTTTGCACGTCTATTCTATGATTCACTGGATGCGTTGCCCTCCCTATGCTCTTTTCCTATCTCAGGTTTAATTTTCTTTCTTAAAAACTCTTCCAACCTTCGCTGTTGGTTCTCGTTTAATTCGCAAATTCCTGACGCTCTTTCATCAGCCTTTTCTATGCTTTTCCTACTCCTATTTTGAGTTTCTTTCGTTATTTTATTTTTCTTATTAACCTTTCTTAGTATGGCCCTATTTTTAAATTCTTGTCAACTATTTTCGCTTTGGCTTTCTATCCAGTATGTCATTTTATTCTTGGGTATTTTTGATTCCAATAGCTTCGGCACTTCTTTACAGCTTACAGGCGAGCTTTCCTTTTCCCCCACTATCTTCCTCTCTTAGCTTATTTAGACATTCGAACCGATTACTGATTGGAATTTGGGAAATCTTTGGTGTGAAATTCACATTTCGTGCTTTCTCTAATACTACTGATATTTTGGGACTTATTATTTTCCCCAATTCCGGTTGAGTTCTCGTTTCTCTAACTCGGTTGTTCTGTCCCTTTTTAAGCTAACTTTGGTCCCAAATTTTATTTTAGGCCTATTCTGAGGATTGAGTGACTCTTGATTTAGATTGTCGATTTTAATCGGCTCTGGGAAGGCTATCGGTTGAGACTCCATTTTGAATTTAATCAAAGGGTTGTCTGGTAACCACCAAACTTCTTTATCATAATCAAGTGTCATTCTCAAATCCTTGATCATATTTTTTCCTAATATGCCTACTGATTTTAATTCGGGAACTATCCTAACTAAGAGTCTTCTCCTGAGATTTCCTATTTCTACTGGAATAGACACTTGCCCCGTAATCTCTACTTCTTCCCCATTTGCAACTATTAGGGTTCGCGAGACGGGCTCTGATACCAAAATTCTAGATTTTTCTATTATCTGTTTGAGTTCCTTTCTCACATATGTGTGTGTCGCACCTGTGTCTACTAGCAATTTAAATAATATTTCCCCAAATTTAATTATTAAATGAAACCTTGTTTCACCTTTACCATTATTCACCGAATTTAAATTTTCTGGCCTTCTGGCTCCAGGTGGTTTATTTCCCTTAGCCCGCCCTTCTAGTTTCCCAGATTCTGACATCTATATCGGCAATCCCTTGCAATGTGACCAGGTTTGTCACACATATAGCATTTCCAGGTTTGCCTTTGTTCCCTAGAATTTCTAAGCGGCCATGGTTTTCTAATTGGGGGTTCTGTTACTATTGGGTTAACCTTCGTTTCTGATTTGGGCACGTCAGATTTATTTGAATTATTTCGGGTTTCTGTTCCCTTCCCGATTCTACCTCGCTAATATGTACGCTAGCTTCTCGATTTTGTTCCTTTCGCCTATCTGAGTTTTCACCTCCCTGGAATCTTCCTAACTGGTTGCCGCTGCTGTCTAGAATTCCTATTTTCATAATTCTGTCCCTGATTATTTTGACGTTTGTCAGAGTAATTATCGCTCGGTCTGTTTCTTACCTCCATTACGGTTAATTCCTGACCTCTAATTCTCGATTTCAATCTCTCTACTTCCTATTCTCTTCCTAATTCTAAGAGTTCTTCGAAAGATTGAAAGACGTATCTCCTAATATACGTTTTATAAATCAGGCGCATGTTTTCGTATGCTTTACGCAACTCCCACTCTAGCGGTTTTCTAGGGCTTAGCATGCTGAATAATTTTCTGATCTCTGTGAGGTATGAACCTAAATCCTGGTTCTCTCTCTGATTACAGAATTTTATTCTTTAATGAGTTTCTTCTACGAATCTCTCATCTAGATACGTATCTCTAAAATTCAACAGGAAATCGTCTAGGCTGCGCCACGATCTTTTATTTATCGATAACCAATCTTTTGCTTCCTCTCTTAGGAGCGCATCTAAGTTCTCTAAGACGTCACGATCGTCTATATTGTAACCCCTTTTAAACCTGACAATGTCTTCCAGAAATTGGGCAGGGCTGTCCATTTTATTATTCGTAAATTTAAATGGCCAACCAGACCTTATCTGGAATGGTGTTTGTACATGGGAAATAGGTGACTGGGATTGTATCCCGCCGTTGGGGTGGTTCCATTTCGCGAAAAGCATTTCTTTCGTTTATTTCATCACGCATGGTTAAAGATCTACGCGCCCATCTTTCTCCCGCATAAGACATACGCAATCTATTCATGCTTGATCTATCCATGGTTGGTTCCCTATTTTCCCATTCCACATTTTGTGCCGTTTCTCTAAAATACCTAAGTTCTATATTTTCTCTATTTGGGTTTCTTATTTCAGTTCTATCCTCATTAAATTCTACTAACCGAACCGATTGCCTATCCTCTCTCTCTCTGCGTTCGGATCGTTATCTTTTAACCTTACGTATTCGCTTTATAAATTTTTCAAATAGCTATCCATCGCGTCCCTAGCTACTCGCATTTCCTCTAAATCTTCCCGGGTCAGTCTATCTTTTTGGCTTAGTTTTGAGTAAATTTTTTCTACACTGTCTGTTAGTGTCTTTGTTGGTGTTAGAGTTCAGGCCTCTCTCCTGCCTTGATCTGTCAGAGTTTCTCACTGTCGGTCTCTGAGTATCTGTTAGAGTTTGAGCTTTTGATGGAGTTAGAGTCTTGGGAATAGCACCTAGTGCTCTCCTTTCGTTTAGGTCTCGGAGTCCCGAATAGTCCCATTCTTGTTTTTGTCGCTTTGTGCTAGCGAATCTGTCTTCCCTTTATTTTCGAGAGGAACTTCTGTATTTCTCGGCGTATTTAAGCTTTCAATTTCTCTAGCTAGTTCCTTTAGTTCCTCACCTGTCACTTGACCCGTCAGTCTGTGCTCAGTCTCTGACATTTTGCTTTTCTCCTTCTCGGACCGAAGAACTATTCCCCCTGATGCCATGATAACTGGACTCGCGATTATGAACTGACCGATTAGATTTGATTTGCCACCCGGTAGGCAAAATTTTATTCAATAAGAATAACGACAACTAATACGGTACGGTAGTGGAACAATGCTCTCAGATGGAGCTAGAAATTTACCCCCTCCACATCCACTATTTTAGCGAAAAAAAGCAATTTTTCAAGTATAATTTGTCAAAATTTTGAAATTATTTCTCTTTTTAAGTGTTTTCTTGAATTATATAAATAAAATTTCCCACATTATATATTGTTGAGGATAGGTATTAGGTTTTAAATTGTCATTATTATATTTATATTTCTTATTTTTTATCTTTAATCCGTTTTCTTTCTTTTTATTTCCTTGCGCCTTTCTGTTCTCGAAAACGAGAACGAAAGTGACGTTTACGTTAGTTGTAAGATACTTAGAGGCAGAGATAGCGTTGTCTCGGGAACAAGGTAAGTAGCGAAGGCTCGCCGACCACCGAGTAGACTCGCGTCCCGTCGAGTCGGCGAGTTCGACTTGAGTTTGAATATGCTTTCAAATTTTCCAAGCTTCGCAGTTTTGCTCTCGCTGGTGTCTTCGGAAGACTGGGTATCGAGTTGCGAAATGAGCCGAGTTATATACTCTTTACCGCGACACTAGCGCTTCAATTGGCGGGATCGCGCCTCGTGGTTGGTTGAGACCGTGCGAACGTGTGCGCCAATCAGAGACGCAATCCGCGCGTGCTATACTTCCCTTTCCCCAAAAGTTAGTATCCGCGGGTTCCGAGTCTTTCTCGCGACCTGATTGGCCGAGAAGATTGGAGCGACGACGATCCAATGGGATGCCTGATCTCGATCGAACGCACTCTCTACCATCGAGTCCCCTTTCTTTATTTTATGAAGCCAGTTTTACAGAATCGAAGAGTTGACATTGGAAGATAGAATCATTGTGGCGGGCGACATACTGTTGAAAGGATGGGCATAAACTTCGCGAATGTTCAGATTTTAAGAAAAAACCTACTGAAGACGAGTCGGAAATTGTCAAACGGCTCAGAGTCTGTTTTAACTGTCTTGGTGGGGGGCACTCACGCTTGCGTTGTAAGTCAAAACGAACTTGTAACGCGTGTAACAAACAACACCATTCGTTATTACATGATCAACGTAATGAGGAAGAGGGAAACAAGGATCGCGATGATAGGAGACGTAAAGTAGGATCGCGTTCGGATAGTCGACGTCAGAAAATGATTCCGCGCAAACATCGCACAATTCTTCATGACTAGCACCGAGAACAGGTTTGCTACAAATAATTTCGATTCTTATTAAAGGTCCAAATGGGGTAGCAAAAACATACGCGATGTTAGATGGAGGATCTACGGTCACAATAATAAATAAACAATTAGCGCATAATCTCGGTTTAAACGGAAAACGAATTGATATGGAAGTCCAAGGTTTATGGGGCGGAGAAAAGCATACGCGGTGTGAAAGAATAAGTTTCGCGATAAAGGGCGAAATTTGCGAGAGTAAAATTGAACACGCGTTAGCGGTTTCGCACATGGATCTACCCACTCAAACGTTATATAGATCGATAACGGATCAAATAAAAAATGAACTTAATTTACAAATAGAGCCGTACAGAAATGCCAAGCCTCTTATTCTCATCGGTCAAGATAATTGGCCTTTAATTAATACCCTCGAATCCTTGCCGCTTAAGGATTCCGGAATAGTTGTCTAGCGTGTACGCGACGATTTGTACGTTAGATTGCATACATTCCGATGAAAATAAAAGTTTCAGTGAGTTAAACGAAATGTTCCGACAATATTTCATTATCGAAAATTTAGGAGTTAGAGAGTCCCGAGCGAAAAAGGAGCAAAGCGATAAAGCAACAAAAATCTTAAAAGAGACCACTCGGATAGCCGGAAAACGAAGGGAGACCGGATTATTATGGAAAAGCGACACATTGCCTGATATGCGAGATACGCGCGTTACAGCACTTAAACGCATGCATTTATTAGAAAAAAGGTTAGACCGCGATCAAAAATTCGCGGAAAAATTCTACAGGGAGGTTGAAAGGTGGATTGAAAACGGATACGCCGTGAAAGTAGACAAAAATACAGATCCCTCCCCGCGTCGTCACTATCTACCAATCTTTTGTGCCACAAATCCGAATAAACCCAATAAAGTTAGACCGGTTCACGACGCGGCCGCGAAAACAAATGGAAAAAGCTTTAACGACATGCTCGACTCTGGTCCTGACTTACTGGAATCACTTATAGTGGTGTTAACGCGATTTCGACAGCGCCCCTTCCGGATCGTGGCAGACATAAAAGACATGTATCTACGTGTCGGAATTATTAAAGAAGACAGAGCAGCGCAGACGTTCTTGTATCGAGGAGCCGACAGGAACCGAGAACCCGATGAATGGGAGATGTCGTGCCTGATCTTCGGATCGAAATCGTCTCCATCCAGCGCACTGTTCGTGAAGAACACGAATGCGGCCACGTTCGCGCGCGTAAAGCCGGAAGCCGCAAAAAGCGTGGTGAAGAACAGTTACGTAGATGACTATCTCGCTAGTGGCGATGACGTAGATAAAATGAAACAATTAATTAGAGACGTTATCTTAATAAATCGCGAAGCTAATTTTGAAATGCATGGGTGGGCGTCAAATAACGAACGGATAATTACTGAGGTAAAAGAAGAGGGTAAATTAGGGACTAACGAAAATGCAAGCCTATGCAATCATGAAGAGCGAGTTTTAGGTTTGTATTGGGATCGTAAAGCAGACACTCTGCGTTTTAACATCGGCATGAATAAAATCAAAAATGACATAGTAACTGGAAAGATAAAACCTACAAAACATGAAGTATTGAGCATCACAATGTCAGTGTACGATCCGTTGGGAATCTTGTCGCCCTTTCTGCTCAATGCAAAATTAATAATTCAAGACATCTGGATTAGCGGCGTATCCTGGGACGCGAAAATTCGTGATGAGGAATTTATCAAATGGAAATCTTGGTTAAAAAATTTACTAAAAATAACCGAGTGTATTATCCCGCGTTCTTTTATTCCGGTAGGTGTCGACTACGCAAGCATGCAATTGCAAATTTTCAATGACGCGAGTAAATGTGCTTTCGCGTCAGTCGTGTATCTCAGGATCACTGCCAGTGACGGATCAGTATACGTAGCACTCGTTATGGCAAAGACTAGGGTTGCACCAGTAAAACCTACAACTATACCACGATTAGAACTGCAAGCTGCACTTCTCGGTTCGCGTTTAGCCACTACTATCAGTAAAGAGCTCGATGTTAAAATTGACGAAAGAATTTTTTGGTCCGACTCGTCGACAGTTCTGCATTGGATTAAATCAGAACAAAACAAATTTACGTGGCGAATCGACTAGGGGAGATAAATTCAAATACGAATACGACCGAGTGGCGTTGGGTTCCTTCCGAGCTCAATCCCGCAGATGACGCTACACGGCATTCGAATAAACCAATGCAGACTACAGATCGGTGGCTCATTGGTCCCAAATTCTTACAATACCAAGAACATATGTGGCCAAAGCCAAAAGACCTTAACGAAGAGGAAAGACGGGAAGCTGACAATCTAGAAACACGAAAAGAATTTATAGGCGCGATATTCCTTAAAAAACCGAGAACATGGCAAGAATCGGCAGAAGTCGGAAAATCGGGTTGGAATCGAATTGTAACGATAGCCGAAAGTTTAAGAAATTTCTCTCGTATTTATAGTCAAAAAGCGCGAGAAAAACTAGGTAAAGCAGAAAAGGAAGTTTCCGAGGAAAGCGAAACATCAATGCAAAAGATTCGAAATGCGGAGAAGTTTTGGTATCGTCTAATACAGGCAGCTTACTTTTCAAATGAGCTTAAAGCTCTCAGAAAAGGAAAGGATTTACCGAGAGGCAGCAAATTAATATGTTTGCGACCATACATAGATGAAGAGGGAATATTGCGTGCAAGGGGACGTGTCACGCGTGTATTCGACAAAAGACTCTTCAAATCAAAGAATGAATTGCAAGAGTTCGAAAATAGGCCTATTATTCTAGATGCGAGTCATTATGCAAAAAAATTCCTTATCGAGTCATACCATTAGCGATATTATCATGCAAATAATGAGACTGTAGTAAATGAAATACGGCAGCAATATTATATTTTCGGATTGCGTACAAGGCTGAGATGGCTTGCGAAGCGTTGTACTACTTGCCGACTTCAACGTGGTAAGCCAGAAAGTCCGCCTATGGCAGACTTGCCCGAATGTCGCACGGCTTACGGACAACAGCCGTTTTCACAATGTGGAATCGACTATTTCGGGCCAATGATCGTGAAAATCGGACGGCGACGAGAGAAAAGATGGGGTGCTCTCTTTACTTGCATGACAACGCGTGCGATACATATTGAGTTAGCAAGTACCTTAAGTGCAAGCTCGACAATAATGGCACTTCAAAGAATGGCAGCTAGGAGAGGGTTTCCGCAAAAAAAGTTTAGCGATAATGGAACAAATTTCGTGAAAGCGAGTAAAGAATTACGTGATGCGATTGTCGAAATAGACACCGACAAACAACGAGAATTTGTAGAAGCGAACCGATTTACTTGGAATTTTAATCCTCCTGATGCCCCGCATATGGGGGGAGCATGGGAAAGATTGGTTAGAAGCGTTAAAGTAGCCATTGATTACGTACTAAATGGTCAATCGTGTACCGAGGAGGTCCTGTCATTGACACCGAATCACTTTTTAATTGGTCGATCTTCCGGGAATCTCAAACTTACTCGTTACGAAACGGAGATTTTAAACCCGCGTCGAAGCTTCGAAATCGCGCAAAATCTTGCTCAAGGTTTTTGGAAACTCTGGCTACGCGAATATTTACCGACCTTGTTAACACAAAGAAAATGGCATAAACCAACGACTCGATATCAAGTAGGAGACATCGTGTTGATTGTAGATTATCAAGCACCGCGCAATACGTGGAGAAAAGGTAAAATTATCGAAGTTTTTGAAAGAAAATCGGATGGTGTTGTTCGGGTGGTTAAAGTTCAAACGGGAAAAAGTACTTTAACGCGCCCTGTACACAAGCTTGTCAGAATATGTAACACCGATAAGAGTAAAACATCGGCTTGATTTTTTACGGGGGAAGGATGTTGAGGATAGGTATTAGGTTTTAAATTGTCATTATTATATTTATATTTCTTATTTTTTATCTTTAATCCGTTTTCTTTCTTTTTATTTCTTTGAGCCTTTCTGTTCTCGAAAATGAGAACGAAAGTGACGTTTACGTTAGTTGTAAGATAGTTAGAGACATTTTTCCTAGGATTTAAGCAAAACGCGTGTTAAATTTGAGAAAAAGGGAGAGATAGAACTTTTCTGCTCTCATATCTTAAGTTTCTAATAAACACGTGCGTGAGAAGAGCTGCTGTCCAAAACTCAACCATGCATCGCTAAAATAGATGCAAAAAGCAGATCGGAAACGAGTGTTCCGATCTCACTGAACGGGTTAAACGGTGGACAAACCTAAGCGGCGCCACCGGAAACTAATCAAAACGGGTTGAATGGTGAACAAACCTAAGCGTCACCACCGGAAATCAACGAAATATGTGAACTGAGCGGGACAGCAGGCTTAAACTACCTAGGGGCAAGCCAAAAAATGCTACGCCTACGGCCTTGTGCCATGAAAACAAATAGAAACAATAGAGAAAAATAAATCTAGAAATGAAACCGAAAGAATTTTAAGATTTCGACTCATTCGGCGTATACTCGGCGTTGCTGGTGGTGATAAGTTCTGGGTTTTCGGGAAGTTTCACTAACGTTGAGAAGTTTCCTGGAAATTTTCTGAGCTTCCAAGGAATTTTCGCTCTGACGTCATGATGGGCGGAAATTTCACGGGCCCGCCGCGTAGCGCTGGATGCATCGGTCAGATCGCTTCCAGCTCTTGTGAAGACAGGTTGTATTTTTTCGTTCGAAATCAAATTTTGTTTATTCTGTTCTCAGCTTTTCATCTCGGTGATTGTGATTTTCCATACGAGCATCTTCGGACATTGTGTAATCTACGCTTCGTTTATCTTCTCTTTTTTACGCCGCTTTACGTTGGCTTTTTGAGTGAAAGTTTGTGCCTCGCGTCTTTGTGTCGCACCACCCTTTGTAAACTCGTTTCGTGACTTTGCACTGTAAAATAAATTTAAATTGCATCCTAATCTCCAACATTTATTCACCTAGTTCCTACCCCGTACATATATAATAAATTACTTTTTTTCGATAAATTGTAAAAGTAGAGGGGGTAAATTTCTAGCTCGATCTGAGAGCACTGTAGCGGAGCTGTCACTGTGCGCTCGCCAGCTGATCCCAAGAGAAAGAGAGCGAGGTGGCCGAATGACGATTCACAGCACCGCTGCTCGCCGGTTCGGACCCCGCCTCTCAGCCTGCTTTCAGGCAACCAAAGTAACAGTCATGTTATACAATAGAACGTCTCAGATAACAGGCAATAATAACAAACTCTTCCTAACATTTAGAAAACCACACTACGAAGCGACAACGCAGACATTAAGTCGTTGGATTAAACAGACGCTTTTAAAGAAGGCGGTGTGGATACTGATTTATTTTCAAGTCGCAGCACTAGGCATGCTTCGACATCCTTAGCAGCAAAAAGAGGAGTCAACATTGACGTGATCCACGAAGCAAGAGGATGGAGTAAAACCTCTGCGATATTCGCAAGATTTTACAACAGGTCTATCGCTCGCACAATCGTAATTGTGCGAGCTGCCTCGTCCGAATAGATCAAACCCACCCTCCCATAAAAATACCCTATATTGCGATTTCAAAAACACTTTAAACTTAAATGGCGAAAGCTAGGGAGCGGCCGAGTACCAGAGTGGGGGAAGATCTGAAAGATGGCGCGAAAATAAACTTGAATTTAAAATATCTGTGACAAAACTAGCAGTTAGAGCGTAACTACATGTTGATCTATTCCAACAAGGCAGCTCGCACAATTACGATTACACTTCACTTAAGGTAAGTTCGTTCAATCTTTTAATTTCCACCTGGGAAATATCATCAAATCCCATAAAATTACTTAAAATCCCATTAAATCTTATGAAATTCCTTGAAATCCGTAAAAGTTTAATATAATCTTACCTTATCCTTTAAAATTGCTGCTGGACCTAAATGTCTTGAAAATTACTTAATATCTTACTTAAATCATAAAATATCTTAAAGTCGTTTAACATTACACTGGTCACTCGGTTACAGTTCACTTACTTGTAGTATTCCTAGAACTTGGGTTCGTTCCCAAACTTAGATAAGGGGAGGGAGGACTCGAGAGGTAGGCGCCGCCAGCTCGGCAGTACCGTAGCTACAAAGGGTGCAGTGCCCTAAGTCAGTTTTCACTGTGGTTCAGTCGGTTCACTCATTCGCGGAAAGTAACCAATCAGACGCAACCATTTAAAAGCAATCATTTGCGCCATGCGGAACGCATGAGCATCAATGCACATCATTGTGGAGCCCGCAAAGGGAACACTAGTACATACGACCCTGATTTCTTTACCTGCGAAAATCACTCACGACGAGTCTTGATGAACTGAGGCAAGATTACAATTGAGTGACCAGTGTACTTAGAATCTTCTAAAATATCATCAAAGTACAAAGCTTTTCATGACCACTGTAACGAATTCGATGTTCGAAACAATAGTCGGAATTTGCATTAGTGTACTAGTACCGCCAGCATGGCGAGAAATAAGCTGGTTGGGGCCCCGTAAGCGTGTTCGGGAAATACACTCTCTCCTTTCGTATTATATCCTATTGTATTCTATCGTATCATATACGATAGGATTGGATAGGATAAGATAGGATAGCATACAATAGAATAGGATACAATAGGATACGATACGATAATATAGAATTCCATAGACTAGGATAGGATACGATAGGATACAATAGAATAAGATAGTACAGGATACGATAGGACGTGATAGGATACAATAGAATCTGATTGGATACGATAGGATAGAATACAATAGAATAGGATACGATAGAACAGGATACGATAAGATAAGAGAGAGGGGGTAGGGATATCTATATCTATTCTGGGATACCGCATTTTACTTTCGGTACTACTTTTGAAGTTCTTTCGCTCCTGTACTTTAAAGGGCTCCCTTCGAGACGCTTAACAGACACCGAAAATCGATGTTTCGTTACACGTGTCATGAAAAATTGTATAAAATTTCTGGAAATTCCGTAAAATCACTTACTATTGTTACGTACGATGTTTTCAAAATATAATCTCTGTTTTTGTATTTATTTATCGCAAGTCCTAGTAGAATTATTTGAATTTTAAGTACGGTGGAGGTTTTACAAACTGCCAAGTTCGATTGCTCGAACTTGTTTAAATTATTGGGATCGTGTGTCACTACTCTCGACCTGAGTGTGTTGTCTCGTGTGTAGCTAGAAAAGAGGGAGGAAAAAGGGACCTTTTTCAGATTATCACCAAGAAACAATGCTCAAGATTTCAAATGATCTGTTCACAATTTTATTTAGGAGAATTCGCAACATTGTATGGGCGATACACGTAAAACTATACATATTTATCAATGGTGTTTATTCTTAACCTTTTCGCTTAATCATAACATTGTTTGTAACCTGAGGAATTGGAAACGATACAGTTTTTCCTACCTTAGTCTTCGTATCTTTGTAGTCTTAAATTCCTACCAGCTGGAAGGGACGGAGGATCAATTTTCACGCATACACTTCACGTTGACCGTCAGTCTCTTCT